>CM035805.1:5736180-5806180 GCA_020466265.1 Siphamia tubifer
GCTGAGTGCGTTCTTCGCACAGGCGAGCGTTCACGTCGAAACCCGCTTCGATCAGTATCTCCAAGATTTCGTCGCGGTTCCGCTCTGCTGCCAGGTGGAGCGGACTGATACCGGTGCGGCGAACTCTGGCCTTACTGGTCACGGGCACGAGCAGAGACACGATACTGGAAAAGACGGAGACGTCACAGAACTTTGACCCGAGTCCTTCAGGTTCTGAAAGATCACATTATATTTAAACAAACAAGGGATCCAAACAATAAAACACAATAAAAGCTAAAAATACTTTGATACAAACACTATAAAACTTAATAACCAGAGCGCCAAGAACACTGTGAGGATTGGATCATACGTTGTCTGTGGCTCTTAAGGGCCATGGGGATCTGCCAAAGTTGGGGAAATCTGATTATCTTTTCCCATTTTTATGGCTTGTTACGCTTGTGCTGTGTGGTTTAGAAATAAGCCTGATTGCCATATCGTGCACAAAACAGATATAATACATACAATATAATACATAATAATTGGTTAATCTAAAATTGTCCATAGGTGTGAATGTGAGAGTGATTGTTTGTCTATATATGTTCAGCCCTGCGATGAACTGGCGTCTCATACAGGGTGTACCCCGCCTTCGCCCATTGTAGCTGGATTAGGCCCCCAGTGACCCCCACGACCCTAGTGAGGATAAAGTGGGTTCAGATAATGACACGGTTTTTGAGATATCGTTGTACACAGACGACGCCGACAGACGCCACGACATAGTTATCAGCCCATAGGGCCGGTAAGTCAAAAACTAAAAATACTGAGATATGAACATTCTAAATCATAAGCCACGCCCCTGAGCGTCCATTAAAGTTGTTAAGTCGTTTTGAGTTTGGCAGAAGTTTGATGTTTCTTCTAGAGAATGTTCAGAAGTTGTGTGTGACCTATGACCTTACGTTTCACTTCCTCTCTGGGCTGCGATGTGCAGCGGTAATAAACCAGTTCTTCCAGCTTTGTTAGCGTCTGCGTTTTGTGAGACGAGGAGGTCGACTATGTCCTCATGTCCATTTTTAGCAGCTTCATACAACGCTGTAGCTCCGTCATCAGCCTGAGAGTTAATGTCTGCACCTGGACAGGAAACAACAACAACAGTAAACAACAACAATAAACAACAATAACGACAGCAGTAAACCACAACTGTAAACAACAACGACAGCAGTAAACCACAACTGTAAACAATAACGACAGCGGTAAACCACAACTGTAAACAATAATGACAGCAGTAAACCACAACTGTAAACAATAACGACAGCTGTAAACCACAACTGTAAACAACAACGACAGCAGTAAACCACAACTGTAAACAATAACGACAGCGGTAAACCACAACTGTAAACAATAACGACAGCGGTAAACCACAACTGTAAACAATAACGACAGCGGTAAACCACAACTGTAAACAATAACGACAGCAGTAAACCACAACTGTAAACAATAACGACAGCGGTAAACCACAACTGTAAACAATAATGACAGCAGTAAACCACAACTGTAAACAATAACGACAGCGGTAAACCACAACTGTAAACAATAACGACAGCGGTAAACCACAACTGTAAACAATAATGACAGCAGTAAACCACAACTGTAAACAATAACGACAGCGGTAAACCACAACTGTAAACAATAACGACTGCGGTAAACCACAACTGTAAACAATAACGACAGCAGTAAACCACAACTGTAAACACTAATGACAGCAGTAAACCACAACTGTAAACAATAACGACAGCGGTAAACCACAACTGTAAACAATAATGACAGCAGTAAACCACAACTGTAAACAATAATGACAGCAGTAAACCACAACTGTAAACAATAACGACAGCGGTAAACCACAACTGTAAACAATAACGACAGCAGTAAACCACAACTGTAAACAATAACGACAGCGGTAAACCACAACTGTAAACAATAATGACAGCAGTAAACCACAACTGTAAACAATAACGACAGCGGTAAACCACAACTGTAAACAATAACGACAGCGGTAAACCACAACTGTAAACAATAATGACAGCAGTAAACCACAACTGTAAACAATAACGACAGCGGTAAACCACAACTGTAAACAATAACGACTGCGGTAAACCACAACTGTAAACAATAACGACAGCAGTAAACCACAACTGTAAACAATAACGACAGCAGTAAACCACAACTGTAAACAATAACGACAGCGGTAAACCACAACTGTAAACAATAATGACAGCAGTAAACCACAACTGTAAACAATAACGACAGCGGTAAACCACAACTGTAAACAATAACGACTGCGGTAAACCACAACTGTAAACAATAATGACAGCAGTAAACCACAACTGTAAACGATAACGACAGCGGTAAACCACAACTGTAAACAATAACGACAGCGGTAAACCACAACTGTAAACAATAACGACAGCAGTAAACCACAACTGTAAACAATAACGACAGCGGTAAACCACAACTGTAAACAATAACGACAGCGGTAAACCACAACTGTAAACAATAACGACTGCGGTAAACCACAACTGTAAACAATAATGACAGCAGTAAACCACAACTGTAAACAATAACGACAGCGGTAAACCACAACTGTAAACAATAACGACAGCGGTAAACCACAACTGTAAACAATAACGACAGCAGTAAACCACAACTGTAAACAATAACGACAGCGGTAAACCACAACTGTAAACAACAACTACAGCAGTAAACCACAACTGTAAACAATAACGACAGCAGTAAACCACAACTGTAAACAATAACGACAGCGGTAAACCACAACTGTAAACAATAACGACAGCAGTAAACCACAACTGTAAACACTAATGACAGCAGTAAACCACAACTGTAAACAATAACGACAGCAGTAAACCACAACTGTAAACAATAATGACAGCGGTAAACCACAACTGTAAACAATAATGACAGCAGTAAACCACAACTGTAAACAATAATGACAGCGGTAAACCACAACTGTAAACAATAATGACAGCAGTAAACCACAACTGTAAACAATAATGACAGCAGTAAACCACAACTGTAAACAATAATGACAGCAGTAAACCACAACTGTAAACAATAATGACAGCGGTAAACCACAACTGTAAACAATAATGACAGCGGTAAACCACAACTGTAAACAATAATGACAGCGGTAAACCACAACTGTAAACAATAACGACAGCGGTAAACCACAACTGTAAACAATAATGACAGCAGTAAACCACAACTGTAAACAATAATGACAGCAGTAAACCACAACTGTAAACAATAACGACAGCAGTAAACAAAAACTGTCATGACCTCTGCTCCAGTGACCTTTTCCCCAGTCATCTCCACACTCACCTGGTCTCGCACTGCGCAGCTGCAGCCGTTCCTCATCTGTGGCTATATAAGCAGTAAGGCTTGCAGTTGCCAGTGTGGGACCATTCAACATCATCACCTCCATAACCCAGACACTTTCACCATCTCCTCAGTCACCATAACCCAGACATTCATCATCACCACAGACTCTGGCAGGTTTTGGTTTGGTTTTGTCTCTGTCTTGTCTTTATGTTTCTTAGTTTGTTATTAAAATTATTTTTCCCTTCAGTACTGTGCATTGGAGTCCTCCTTCACCTCACCCTGATCCTGACAAAAACATCAGTAAACAACGACAAGAGCAGCAGTAAATCTGTTCTAAACAAATGTAGGGAGGAAAAGTAAAAAGTTTCCAGAACAATAAATCCATTAAAGTACATATGTGACCCGCACCACGAAACCAGGCATAAGTCGCACTGAGCCGTTCAGAGCTACAGCCAAATTTAGGGTGGAAGGTGATTTGTTATTAGTGTTTACACCTTATCAAAAAACGGTACCGTAACACCTCTATGTTCACTTCCTGTGGTCATTACATTGAAATCCAATCAATAAAGGTGTTTATTGAGTCAATTATTTAAGCGGTGACAAAAGTTCAGGTATTGCTGAGCAAAGACAAAGACGACTTCCACCTCTTTTCGCCGAACAAAACGATCTCCGTTCCGTGGGTAAACACCCAAGTGTTTGGTACGAGGTAAAAGCTTATATTGAATGTTCTGTCCAATGGTGTAAGCCAAATGATTATAATACGTCACACTTCTGTCCTATTATTATAATATATAAAACTTCTGTGACATGTCCATCAGAGTGTCCTTTAACATCTGTCAACAATTTGTGTCAATCGGATACAAATTATTATGCGTTGCTAAGGACTTCCTACCCCAAAACAGTCCAAAACTTTAACGGACAATATCTAAAAATATGCAAATTGTAAAATATGTCCAAATGTGGATATTAAAATGACCATAACTTTGGTTCTACTTGTGATAGAAACATCATTTTTTCACCATCTTAAACCTTAGTTTCCACTCTACCAAGATACACACATAACTCTGTTTGGATTTACACACACTTATGCCTGGTTTACTGGTGGTGGGTCACATATACCTAAGATATCTACTTAAGTACATTAATGAAGTATTTTTACTTTGTATAACAAGTTGATTATTTGTTATTTTAAGGTTTTGACTTTTGTGTTGATGGTCAGTGAATTATTTGTTGGTACCATGTTTGAGCAGTAGGCGCAGCGTGGCCACCTGTCCGCTCTGAGCAGCAGTGAACAGAGGAGTGATGCCGTACATGTTGCTCAGGTTGTATTTAGCTCCAGCCTTCAGCAGCATTTCACTGATCTCCACATTATTACGACCCACGGCTTCCTGTAGGGCGGTCCAACCCTGGATACAGTGAGTGTTCACCTGGACGCCGTGGTTCAACAACGCAGCCACCACCGCTGCATTGCTCTTCTCACAGGCTGAAAACAAACAAACAAACAAACAAACAAACAAACAAAAACACATCAGGAGGAAGTAAAAAGTCAGACAACTTTATTTTCCATTTGGACTGAAATCACAAAACTCTAAAGACCCTGTGATGGAATCATGGATATACTGTATGTTCCACACTACAAGGAACACTTAAAAGTCTTACATTTAAAAAAAAAAATAACAGTGCACCTTATGTATGGATTAATCCTGGTTGTATTTAGTGATGTTGTGTTAAAAGCTTCAGATGAAGCGCAGTAATGTGTGGTTTATACTTCAACTGTTCCTTAACAGTTTACATCTAAGGAGGAACTGAACAGACGTGTTTTTGTTTGTATGGACAGAAAAACAAACGCATGTAAGTATTTTATGTTCAGTTATTGTGAGAATTAACAGAAAAATGTCTCTGATATGGGCGGCACGGTGGTGCAGTGGTTAGCACGGTGGTGCAGTGGTTAGCACTCGTACCTCACAGCAAGAAGGACCCTGGTTCGAATCCCGTACCAGACCTTTCTGTGTGGAGTTTGCATGTCCTCCCCGTGTCCGCGTGGGTTTTCGCCGGGCACTCCGGTTTCCTCCCACCATCCAAACACATGCACTGATAGGTTAATTGGTTAATCTAAAATTGTCCATAGGTGTGAATGTGAGAGTGATTGTTTGTCTATATATGTTCAGCCCTGAGATGAACTGGCGTCTCATACAGGGTGTACCCCGCCTTCACCCATTGTAGCTGGATTAGGCCCCCAGTGACCCACGTGACCCGAGTGTGGATAAAGCGGGTTCAGATGATGAATGAATGAATGAATGATGTCTCTGATATGTTTGTTGTTGGATAAAAACACAATAGAATTCATAACTTAACCAGAAAATGCTAATCGTTAGCCTGTCTATAGATTTCCCTCATTTAATTTAGCATTGAGCTAATAGTTTATTTATTTTCTGAAGTTAAACTGAATAAAAGTGCACCATTCCCTCCTCTCCTCCATGAGGTTGTGACTTGAGCTTTGTGATGCATTCACTGACAGCTTTACCTTTGTAAAGTGGAGTTTCTTTCTCATCATTCATGACTTCAGGATCGGCTCCGTTGTCCAGTAGTACCTGAACACAGCTCAGGTGATCTCTGCTGGCGGCGATAAGCAGAGGTGTCTGACCTTGTGCTGCTCGTTTGTTGATCATCCCAGGCTGAGCTGAAGACATCACATCACATGTTAAGTTTTAGCCAATCACAGAGCGTCTGACACACAACATAAGTTGGCTTCTCATTTAAATATAATAGGTTAGTTTTGTCTAGGTCTTTGGGTGACATTAGTTAGAACTGTCATCATTTACACAGTAATGATCAGTCTCAGTAACTATTTAGCCAGGACGCTGGTGCAAAAGACATTTCTGTAACACAGGTGAGTTCATAACACAATCATAGCAGCCGTAATAAACTGCACATAAAGCATTCATGACTGTGACATGAGACAGACAGACAGACAGACAGACAGACAGACAGACAGACAGACAGACAGACAGACCCTTTATTAATCCTTTACAGGAAATGACAATGTCACCATGTCAGCTTAAAAACAACATATACAGACAGTCATAAAAACACACTTCAGTACTATATATATATATATATATATATATATATATATATATATATATATATATATATATATATATATACACCGTGTGTGGTGTGCGTTTGTGTGTGTGTGTGGTGTGTGGTGCGTGTGTGTGTGTGGTGTGTGGTGCGTGTGTGTGTGTGGTGTGTGGTGCGTGCGTGCAGTGTGTGTTTGTGTGTGTGGTGTGTGGTGCGTGTGTGTGTGTGGTGTGTGGTGTGCGTTTGTGTGTGTATGTGTGTGTGTGTGTGTGGTGATGTTCACCTGACAGCAGCACCCTCAGACACGCCTCTTGGCCAAACCACGCCGCCTGGTGGATAGCGAGCCAGCCTGGTCTACTGGGCAGCATTAGGTTTGTACCTGGACGTGAGGCCAGAGCTTTGACTCTGCTCACTTCTCCCAGACGGATGGATTTGAACAGAGGCTCCTCCTCCCTGCACAGAGGACACCATCACACACCTGTGGATATACTGCAAACACTGGAACTACAGTCAAACGTGTCCTACTACTGAGTTTATGGATTATATTCACCTGTTCGCCCTCGTCCTGGAAAGGTTCAGACTGTAACTGACAACTGTAGAGTTACATCCTTTAACACGTACAGTTTTATTTACCTGCTGGAGTAGGTTCAGCTACTTCCTGTAGCCTTCATCAGAAGCATCACATGATGTTGGTGTGAGCTTAGATATTTATATAAATGTCAAGAGTATAAAGTACATATATTTATATAAATGTAAAGAGTATAAAGTACATATATTTATATAAATGTAAAGAGTATAAAGTACATATATTTATATAAATATAAAGAGTATAAAGTACATATATTTATATAAATGTCAAGAGTATAAAGTACATATATTTATATAAATGTAAAGAGTATAAAGTACAGATATTTATATAAATGTAAAGAGTATAAAGTACATATATTTATATAAATGTAAAGAGTATAAAGTACATATATTTATATAAATGTAAAGAGTATAAAGTACATATATTTATAGAAATGTAAAGAGTATAAAGTACATATATTTATATAAATATAAAGAGTATAAAGTACATATATTTATAGAAATGTAAAGAGTATAAAGTACATATATTTATATAAATGTAAAGAGTATAAAGTACATATATTTATATAAATGTCAAGAGTATAAAGTACATATATTTATATAAATATAAAGAGTATAAAGTACAAATATTTATATAAATGTAAAGAGTATAAAGTACATATATTTATATAAATGTAAAGAGTATAAAGTACATATATTTATAGAAATGTAAAGAGTATAAAGTACATATATTTATATAAATATAAAGAGTATAAAGTACATATATTTATATAAATGTAAAGAGTATAAAGTACATATATTTATATAAATGTAAAGAGTATAAAGTACAAATATTTATACAAAAATGTAGGGGGTAAAAGTAAAAAGTTGAGAAAAATGTATACTCGGTAAAGTACCGGTACCTAAAAAAATCTACTTAAGTACAGTAACAAAGTACTTTTTAATTAATTATCTTCCACCTCTGGTTTCCATTGACGGTTGTTCTAGGTCATTCTACAGCCTGCTTTATACACCCTTCTGTTCTTTTAGTTGGTATTTAAGCCTCTGTTCATATTATAAATGTGTTTCAAATCCTCCAGGGGGCAGTAATGAGTCACTTACAGAACACAGTTCTAGTTTCTATCTCTTCTGCACTGGTGTCCTCTTCTGGACTATTCTATTACATTCTATTTTATACTATCAGGTCATCCATGGTTGTGGTGCTCGGTGCCGATTGTTTGTTTGTTGAATCTTTTTTTTCTCTGTCTCTCTCCTTTTGTGCTGGTTTGGTTTTCTCCTCTTTTTCTGATCTACTTATTTATTTGTTTTTATTGATGGACAGTTGGTGGTTGGGAATAACACATCACCTTACAGTCTTTAATTACAATAGTACCGCCTGTTGGTTTCTGTCCCTGTTCGTCCTGTTCGTCCTGTCCAGTCTTTGTTTCCTCTGCACATCAGAGCAGCACTGCACTCACTGGCTTCTAATGGGGGATGTCTGCTCAGCTTTTGGGGAGGACCGATGATGGTCACACACACATGCACTAAATAGTCTAGTATATGTCTGCAAGACTGGAATATGTACTGATCTGAAGCACTGTTGACTCCCCCTCTGTGGGGTTAAAAGATATATAAAAATAAATAAATAAATACATGAATGAATAGAAAAATAAAATAAAATAAATAAGAACAAAATGCAGACAAATTAGAAAAAGAAAGTGAAAAGAAGAAGAAGTGTTTTAGTTTTTTGTATATATGTATATGTTTAGTACTTCTGTTATTTATTATTAGTATTATTGTTATTATTTTTATTTATCATCATTTTTGTACTATGCACTATATTACTATAAGATGAATTCAGGTTATTGGGGAAGTGAAGAAGAGGTAGAATTAAATAAGCTTATGCTTCATCCTACTCCTTTTCGGACATGTCATTGTTATTATTATTATTATTGTTGTATTGATTATTGTTGCACTTTGCACATGTTTGAAATAAATCATTCAAATCAAATCACATCTGTACAGATGCAGTTATTTTGATGGATAAATGTTATATTCATATATATTCATATATTCAATAAATCTCTTTTGCTTTTGGTGGAATTGGGAACTTTAAATATTTAATCCTGAGTAAAACTGTCTTTCAGTAAAGGAAGTTGTCTTTCTTCGTTGGTGTGACTGGGTAAAAACTCTTCTCGTAATCATTCTCTTATAAACTTGTTTGTACTTTTTCTATCTATTTGAACAGCTTTCACAATTAAACCTGGTAATATGGGATGTAAACTGTCATTCAAAATGCTTTTGGATAGTTTTAATGACATTGTTAAAGTGACTGTTCATGTTAAACACAGATCACACTCCTACAGAGCAGGACAGCAACTAATCATAAGATAGAAAACTGATACCTGACCTGAATTAACCTATGCACAGATCCTAGCAGGAACCTGCTTCGTGGGTGGAATTCCAAAATCTTACACTTCCGCCTCTCTACTGCCCCCACAGTTTCCTGTGGTATTGCTCTGTTTCACCTGGAACTCACTAGCCTAGGATCTAGTCTGTCCCCAGTGGCCGCAAATGGTATTTGCTACGGGGAGACAGACTAGACAGCCTAGGATCTGAAAATCCCAACTGGGTCGGACCAATCAAATCGTGAGGGGCGGGATTGGAGCCCGCCCTGCCTCATGACGACACAAATACGACACGTAATGTTGTAGTCGCAGAGACGTAGCAGCTAGCACACCAAAGAGAAGAAGAAGGCGTAGCTGCTAGCTAGCACACATTGCCGTAACACCAGTTGCTAGCTGCTAGACAACATGGCTCATCACCAGGAACAACCATTGGAGCTGGCTTTGGCAGCAACGCTAGGTGATTTAAAATTACAGTTTTCCCTGCGAGAGGAGCAGAAAACGGCACTTAAGCTGTTTTTGGAAAAAAGGGACGTTGTCGGAGTTTTGCCCACCGGGTATGGCAAAAGTTTGATTTATCCAATAGCGTGTCGTTGTGTAAAGAGAAAACTTGACAGACAGCGGTTATCCCACCCACAAATTCACCTAGACTTTCTAGACTGCCCCCGTAGCAAATGCAGTTTGCGGCCACTGGGGACAGTCTAGATCCTAGGCTAGGAACTCACTGGATTGATAAACTGTTGACCAACGGACAAAGTGACAAGTCAAACGACCTCTGGAACCGGATGAAAACGTCTGTTTCCATAATTAACGGAGGATATAAATTAGTCTTAACTCTCGTAAAATATCATCTGCTGGAAGATTAACATTTCCATGTGTTGATATCACGCTGCATTTCTCTGCCGTTTTCTGTCTAAAATTATTTCCACAAAAGTCTGCGTCTCCTCTGTCCATGTGTATCGAGTCATTTTCACTCAGAGAAGTGATCATGTCCGTCACGTCCTGCGATGTATAATTGCGGGAAAAGTGTTTCCATTGTGCTTTTAGAATATCCAAACGTCTGAAAAACCACCTCATGAAAGCGTAAAAACTTTTTACTGATATTTGAGTATTTTTTTTTTTTAATCCAGGTGTTTCCATTTCCTGTTTTTATCACCATATTTACATTTTTGGAATGTTCAAGGGTAATGAAACACAGCTACTTATAATATTAGAGGATATTAACAACACTGTGAACCAGTCATACTCATCAGGTTCTGGACCGACATGGACCAGACTGCCGTCAGGTGCTCGATATGCCACCATCCGCTTCCCAGATCCTGTCATGAACCGGCTGATGGTCCCATCGAAGGTCTTCCTGCCACAAAACCACAGCACAGCAGTGAATGAGACTGACGATAAAAACATGTACAACACCAACGCCTTTGTTTTTAATCTCATCCAACATTGGTTAGGAGAGATTATTTTAATCACTAGGGGTGGGAGAAAACAAAATTATTCACATATGTACCAGAATTTTTTGTTTTACAATTTTTTAAGCCAATATTTTTGTTCAAAAATCGACTCCCCCTGAATTTAAATTATTAATTTTAAGGTGGAAAAAAATGTCCACTATCAAAGACCGTAGACGACTGTATGAGTCACTCAGATGACAGCTAGCTTATTATTGTATTAGCTATGACAACACACCAGCGTTATACACAGATGTGGTGCATTCAGGACCGTCGTAACATCTGTGGTGCGTTCAAAAGCGCAGGATATCTGAAAACTTAAGAGAAAATGAGTTGTTCCTGAATAAACATAGTTAAACAACAGTTAAAGTGTGTGGTGTTTGTAACAGAAGGAAGAGCAGAGCTAGACATGTACACTTTAAAGTTCACTTTATTATAAAGTCTGTTCATTTAAAGGCTCCTGTTTGTGTTGTGTGCAGATAAATGTCACAGTTTACTTCCCAAAGTCTGGTTCAAATATATTAATGATGAATAAATATGAACTGACTCACATATGATGTGTATTTTTATGGTAAATATGGCTCCTGATATGATCTGTAGGATCATCATTCAGCTTTTACACCTGGTCTGGTGTTAAAAAGGGAAGGGGAAAAGAAAAGAATCGCAATTTAAATCAAATCGGCACCCAAAAAAAATCGTAAAAGAATCGAATCGGCATAAAAGCATATCATCTCCGCCCTACTGCAGTGTTGTAAAAATACAAAATAATACATAATAATACATATATAAAACCTTTGGGTGCATAAAATGGCAGAACTAGGATGTGGAATTATGGACTGATGGATGAATCATACAGTTTAAAAATGGAAAATATCACACAATATATGAACATTACAGCAAGACTATTTCCACAAACAGTTTTAAGTAAGAGGTGAGGTTCGGTGTTCTCTGAATACTTGTTCAGTGAATGAAGTAGATCTGTAGAACAAAGTAATGAGACGTCACATACGGATCTGGAGGCTTTTGACTGGGAGGGTTTGGAGAACTGTAGTGGACGCTCGTCTGGGGTTCAAGTGGAGTTTGTGAAGTGTGTGTTGCAGGTGCATTCTGGGAGCTGTGGAGTGCAGGTGCATTCTGGGAGCTGTGTTTGGCTGCGGGACGGTTCAGGCTGTTGTAGTTGTCGGGCTGTGTGGGGGTGCACTGGGACTCTGCCAGACTGCGTTCGATGGCGAGCTGCAGCAGCTCATCTTCACTGAAGTTACTGTAAAGAGAATAATCGTCCAATCCCAGAATCGAACCCGACCGAGTGATATGAGCCGCCGCCATGACGACAAGAAGGGTCGAAGTCAGATGACGGCGATGTTTCCTAAGAGAAATGGTCATGAAACAGAAACATTCCATCAACACTGGAAACAGTCAACATGTTAGCACGTGCACTGCCTCATTTCTAGTCCAACAACAGGGTTCGTACATTTGAACCAACACATACTGGGCGGCTGTGGCTCAGTTGGTAGAGTGGGTCGTTAGGGTCAAAGGTTAAAGCTGTGGCTCAGTTGGTAGAGTGGGTCGCCCAATGACTGAGAGGTTGGCGGTTCGGAACGCTCGAAGTGTCCTTGGGCAAGACACTGAACCCTGGCTTAGGCCCCCAGTAGGACTGACCTTTGACCTTAGAAACCTACTGGTGTATTAGTGTGTGTGTGAATGGGTGAATGAGAGGCTAATGTAAAGCGCTTTGAGCACCATGAAGGTGGAAAATAACTATATAAATGCAGAACATTTACCATTTACATACTCCTAAAAACACAAGTCAACTTTAAACAATCACAATAAAAAGTTAAAGTCTTAAAGTTTACCCTCAGAGGTTTAACAATAAAATTAATAATGTCTGGTTCAACATTAAATTAACATTTATGTTCACGTCCCAGTGAAAACACACATTGTTAAATCCACATTTTCCTGACATTTATATTTAATTTAGGCAGATTTTAGTCCATACTTACTTCACCACATGCAGCATGCTACACCCCAACAAGTGAGTGAACAGGAAATTAAATGGAAGTTCATTTCCTGTTCAATGAATAAAACGTTAAGGTTAAGACGACGTGAAATAAACTTTTTATTCACTCATTCAAATACATTCTTTCCAGGCCTGGATTTTGCAGTTTTCAAATTCCAAAACTGTCCCAGGTTTTTTCAAAACATCTGAACCCTGCAACTAGTGTTTCCCAGTATAACAAACCCCGCCCCCTTGCACACATTTGATCTGATCTGTTATTGTGAAAAAACACATTTCAGTGACTGTGACCTTTGACCTACATTGACCAAAATGTAATGGGATCTGGACCATCTCACATTTACGGAAAATTTCAAGGAAATTGTTCCAGTAATTTTTGTGTAAACCTACTAATAAACCGGCTCAACAAACAAACAACACCCCTATTCCCTCCGGGGGGGGGGGGGGGGGGGGGGGGGGGGGGGGGGGGTTCTAAAGAGAAACTAATGAGTCAGATATAAGAACCCATTTTCCAATAACAGATCTGGAAAATCTTATATTAACTAATTTTTTTACCAAGATCACGTTCACCTTTAACTCTTCACATTACAGCAAAAAGTAATAGATTACTTTTCTAATTCCCGATACTGAATCTTATACTAGATGCAGTTCCACATTTGCATTTTTTTTTTCTGCACGAGATACAAGAATTTATTTTTGGACGATAGACCTGGAAAAACTCCCCTCCAGAAATCTTATCAAGACCACTTTCTCTTGTTCCATTGACAGATTTTTTTTTGGCTGAATTTCCAGATGCATTGTCTAAAAATCTGTCCTTACATTTGACTTACAAGTTCCTCTGCAGGTGATTATGTCTTATTTTAAGTGTGATGAGATATTTGGACTAGAAATGAGACACATACACTTGGTCAGCTTTAGATTTTTGCAGTGAAATGATCCTGTCTCCTCTGGACGACCTTTTAAGACAACAAACACTTTGATTCACACAAACTTCTGCAACAATAACATTACACCACATTAATTCAAACTGGAATCAAACACTTCTCATTAGAAATAAATGAGTAAATAAGGCAGTAATAAACTAAAAACATTTTATGAAGACACTCCTTAAAAAACTGAAGGCAGAAGAAAAGTCAAAACCAAAACTGACCAACTCTAAAAATCTAAAGAGACACAAATATACTCACTGCTTGTCTTTAAAACTCTCTGTTTTGTAATTCCATGTGTTGAAACCTAGTCTATCTGCTGTGGTCGGTGGGTAACTGAGGCTGCACATGGTATGGGGGGCGGGGTGTTACCTAATGGTTATTTTTAACACTTGACCTGCATTACCAACTATCAAATTACATAGAAATGGGTATAAAGTCCAATGCTGTGTTCCAATATTCATACAGTCATAAGTGCACTTACACACAGTATACTTTCCATACTTACTAACTGCACATTTTTCAGTGGGTTAGTGCTGGTCTAATTCCCATACCAATGCTGTGTTCCAATATTCATACTGTCATGACTCAGTGCAGTGTTTGGCATAAAAAAACTGTCTACCTGCTGCTACCTCAGTTTTTGTAAAATGTGGAAAAATTACAATAAAGCTCCATTTGTATGTTTCAATCTGTGGTCATTTGCTTGTATTATAATATAGAATGGTGTGAAATAAATAGATTTTTAAAAAGTAACTTTTTTTAAGTATATTTGAATCTGTGTATCATTCGTTTTTCAAAATAAAAAACAAAAATAAGACAACGAAAAAACAACTCCTTTCTTCATTATTTGTTCACAAAAACCAAAATGAAAAAAAAAACAACAGTTTTTCAGTTTCCAAAAAAAAAACAGATAACGGCCGTTTTCTGTTTTATCCGATTTACCTAAAGCAAGTTAAGTAAACTGGAAATGACCTTTGACCTGCAGTAAACCTACGTCATATTTGGGGAAACTAAGAGGGTCACCCTAAGACCTGAAGATATGACTACAGAGAAAACTGGTGTCATATCATACCATAATGATCTCCAAGTCCGGTGGACATGTTTGTTTGGGTTAAGATTCATTTCCGGTTTACTCAACTAGGTCAAAATTGGATAAAACAGGAAACTTATCTGTTTTTCATATTAGTCATTTAAACACAAAAAGGAAAACGCGTAACTATCTATTTTTTCATTTTGGTTTTGGAAACAAATAATGAAGAAATTACTTTTTTCCCCCCATTATCTTATTTTTGGTTTTATTTTGAAAAACGAATGATACGAGGATTTATTTGGAACCGGAACTGTTTAAGGGGAACCGTTATGAACCCGAGAATCGTTATAATTCAAACGGGTCCCAATCCTAGTCACGAGTACAGTTATTTACAAAGTGTACATTATTCAGTGGGTAAGTTCTGTTCTGTTCCAATACCGGATCTGATTCTGCCTGCCGCACTTACCGGAAATTACATCAGAAATATATATATATATATATATATATATATATATATATATATATATATATATATATATATATATATATATATATATATATATTACAAATTCTTACCAAAATAGATGCTATTTTTTATGGTGTTCTTCGTTAATATAAATCTCCAGTTCCTCTGGAGAATGTGTTGTTGTTGTCAGCGTGTCCTTCTATTGGCTGAAAATCCACTGGTGTGTAAAACTATTTATGTGTCACATTATTGTAAAGTACTGAAATGTTTGTAAAGTTTACCTTCTACATTAACAAATGACTAACCAACAGTGTTGGACAAACTACTGAAAAACTAATGCATTACTGATTATAAAGTCATCAGTTACAATATGACCATTTATTCGAACATAAGTTTGTGATAACGTATACTACGACTTAATGTGTAATAATCATGACGGACGTCCAAGGCATGTCTTTTGTCGTTTCTTTATTGTACAGGCTCATACACTAACAAATCACACAATAATCAACTTGACCTCTATTAACTTCCGGATCATCCTGTATAACTCCAGGTGACAGGTCAATGCTCCCTCTGGTGGCGTGGGGAAGAATTGCACATTATTAATTACTCAGTATACCACAAGTTGTTGTTTTTTTGTTTTTTTGTTTTTAAATCTTTATTCAGAATCAAAATTAAATTAAAATACACACACATAAGCTAAAAAAAAAAAAAAAAAAGAGATCGGTCTAATTTTGAATCAAGGCATTTAACAAATTTATTATATTCCAAGCTTGTTTGGTTTTAATATATTTAAGTGCTTTTTTGAAGTTTTTTAGTTCATTCATGTAAATACAAAATAATGGTCTTATTTTCATGAAACGACACCTGTGTATATGCTGTTGGGCTAGAATAATTATGGTATTGTATACATTTTCCCTTTTTCTATCCTCCAGTACTCAGTATACCATAAGTTACTACTCTGTAATGAATCTGTCCGCCATGTTTTTAATTCAAGTAGTGTCATGTCACTCCTGTTACATAGGTAATACTTAGACAATATGGAGGTTGTTGAGTACGAAAAGTGGACATAACTCCACACTTTAAAAATAGCGGCGTTTGAGGGCGTCATCCGGGTACTTGCAGATGAATGTGTTTGTCATCAGTGTCTTTACTCTGGTGCACCCACACTGACTTACCCCCCACAGTGTCCTGTGAGCCCAGTTCTGGTCCGGTTTTGGTCAAAGCCAAAGTAGTCCCGGCAGGTTTCCTGGGGTCAACAAAATAAAACCTGTTTCTTCTCAAAACAATATGTGTTGGAATGAGTGATTTATTTACATAACAAAACTGTCACTGAACAAAAACTAACACCTCATATTTTCTTGGACCTACTTTCTGTCAATAACGACCAGAACTGGGCTCACAGGAAACGGTTGGATGTAAGTCAGTGTGGGTGCACCAGAGTAAAGACACTGATGACATTCATCTGAAAGAAAAATAATAATAATATATATGTATATTTTTTTCCCCTTTAACTTTGCTGCGATTAGAAGTGGGAGGCTTTCCGTACCCAAAGACAGTGCAGAAAGGGCAGTAAGTACAGATACTAGAACACAGTCCATGACAGTTTATTTAAGAAAAAAACACTCGACAATTAATGTTCTTTTTTGCTTGCGGTTGTATATTCAGACATAGATACAAGTGTTCTGGTCTGACCCGGTTCATCTCAGGTTCAACCCAGGTCATCTCAGGTCTGACCCAGTTCATCTCAGATCTGACCCGGTTCATCTCAGGTCTGACCCAGTTCATCTCAGGTTTAACCCAGTTCATCTTAGGTCTGACCCAGTTCATCTCAGGTTCAACCCGGTTCATTTTAGGTCTGACCCGGTTCATCTCAGGTCTAACCCAGTTCATCTCAGGTCTGACCCGGTTCATCTCAGGTCTGACCCAGTTCATCTCAGGTTCAACCCGGTTCATTTTAGGTCTGACCCAGTTCACCTCAGGTCTGACCCGGTTCATCTCAGGTTCAACCCAGGTCATCTCAGGTCTGACCCAGTTCATCTCAGGTCTGACCCATTTCATCTCAGGTCTGACCCGGTTCATCTCAGGTCTGACCCAGTTCATCTCAGGTTCAACCCAGTTCATCTTAGGTCTGACCCAGTTCATCTCAGGTTCAACCCGGTTCATTTTAGGTCTGACCCAGCTCATCTCAGGTCTGACCCGGTTCATCTCAGGTTCAACCCAGTTCATCTTAGGTCTGACCCAGTTCATCTTAGATCTGACCCAGTTCATCTCAGGTTCAACCCGGTTCATTTTAGGTCTGACCCAGTTCATCTCAGGTTCAACCCGGTTCATTTTAGGTCTGACCCAGTTCATCTCAGGTCTGATCCGGTTCATCTCAGGTTCAACCCAATTTCATCTTAGGTCTGACCCAGTTCATCTCAGGTTCAACCCGGTTCATTTTAGGTCTGACCCAGTTCATCTCAGGTCTGACCCGGTTCATCTCAGGTTCAACCCAATTTCATCTTAGGTCTGACCCAGTTCATCTCAGGTTCAACCCGGTTCATTTTAGGTCTGACCCAGTTCATCTCAGGTCTGACCCAGTTCATCTCAGGTTCAACCCAGTTCATCTTAGATCTGACCCAGTTCATCTCAGGTTCAACCCAGTTCATCTCAGGTCTGACCCAGTTCATCTCAGGTCTGACCCAGTTCATCTCAGGTTCAACCCAGTTCATCTCAGGTCTGACCCAGTTCATCTCAGGTCTGACCCAGTTCATCTCAGGTCTGACCCAGTTCATTTCAGGTTCAACCCAGTTCATCTTAGATCTGACCCAGTTCATCTCAGGTTCAACCCGGTTCATCTTAGGTCTGACCCAGTTCATCTCAGGTCTGACCCGGTTCATCTCAGGTCTGACCCGGTTCATCTCAGGTCTGACCCAGTTTACTTGTTGAGACACAAACAAAAAGCAGGCTTTGTTCCAAGGGTCTTAGGCTGGATTATCCCAAGCGTCCTGAAACCCCAGTGAAGTCCGGCAGCAGCAGACGAGTGTTTGGGTTTATTTTTGGACTCAGCTGCTGCAGGGAAAGTGAGCTTCAAGACAAGGTTACATTTAGAATCACAAACACAGAAAGGTTCTTCACACTGGATCATAAAAGTCAATCTGCTGTGACTCTTCTATGTGTTCAGTGATAAACATGTGACACATTCAGTTTTTTCATGGGTGTGTATGCATGAATATAAGTATATATATATATATATATATATATATATATATATATATATATATATATATATATATGAAGAGTTCATTTGCAAAAACAGATAACTCCATTTTTCTTTTTTTCATAAAATTTCATTTTTTTTACTCTACATTCCATAGATAATATTTATTTGATATATTATTTATTTCATTTGGTAAGAGCCACTAAATTGAATAAATAATATATCAAATCAATGAGTATTACCTGGAATGTAGAGTAAAAAAATGCAATTTTCTGAAAAAAAAAAACGAAAAATGGAGTTATCTGTTTTTGCAAATGAACTCTTATATATATATATATATATATATATATATATATATATATATATATATATATATATATATATATATATATATATATATATATATATATATATATATATATATATATATATATATGTATATATGTATACTTTACGCTATATAATAAATAGAGTCATACCGGCTCGGACGGCGCCCGGGACAACAAGGTCCGCGTTAGGGGTTGAGGAACCAGGACACCCTGATGTTAAATTGGCTACTGGAACAAGACATTCATGGAGCAGGGCAGAGAACATGGTACTGATGGAGTGTTACTACGGGAGTAACCCCAGTGAGAGAGGGTACATGCAGAGGATGTGGGAGAAATGGTTGCTTCGAAACCCCACATCCTCACTGACTAAGAAACAGCTCCTAGCTCAGTGTTCGAATATCCGCAATAAGAGGTTGCTATCACAGCTAGAGATCAATGAGGTACAGCGTTGTACCTCATCCACGGTACAAAGATGCTACGGCAAAGGGGAGCCAGGACGACAGGTCAGCTTGGGGGTGGTTTCACCACCACCCCCAAATATCGAGATTGGGTACCAAGCCCCAGAAAGACTAAACACAAGGGCAGCTGACCTGAGAAAGAGAATCATGAAATCCTGGGGGAACACAACTACCTGCTTGCCAAGGCTAAAGAACAAAGTACCAGACCAGTCTCTACTGGAGGACCTGAACACTGCACTGCAAACTGTCCCTACCACTACCATCACTGAGACCAATCAGCTGATGTACGCAGCAGCAACCGTAATCCTTGAGATGCTTGGCTACAAGATGAACAGAGCCAGAGCAGCCAGAAGGTTGCCCCATGTAGGAGAAGGCTAGAGGCAAAGATCATGGCAGCACGGAGAGAAGTCAGTGTTTTAACAGAACTAAGCAGAGGTGTGAATCTGAGGAAAGAACTACCCAAGAAGTATAACAAACTGTCCACAGCTGAGGCACTGGAGACTGCTAAGCAAAGGCTCACAGCACTAGCTCCCCGCCTAAAGAGATACACAGGAGAGGTAGAGGCCAGGAGAATAAACCAGGTGTTCTCCACCAACCCAGCTAAGGTCTACTCTCAATGGCAGGGGGGCAAGGTGACAACAGACCCACCTAGGGCTGAAACTGAGCAATACTGGAAGAGCATCTGGGAGAAGGAGGCAACACATAACACCAATGCCCAATGGCTGACAGACTTACAGGCAGAGCACAGCCAACTCCCAGAACAAGACCCAGTAGTCATCACACTAGCAGACATCCAAACCAGAGTGTCCAAAATGAAGAGCTGGACAGCACCAGGGCCCGACATGATTCACACCTACTGGCTTAAGAAACTGACAGCACTCCATGAACGCCTAGCAGCACAGATGAACCAGCTGCTGATATCGGGAAACCACCCAGAGTGGCTAACCCAGGGCCGGACAGTCCTCATAATGAAGGACCCCCAGAAGGGAACAATACCATCTAACTACCGGCCTATAACCTGCCTCAGCACCACATGGAAGCTTCTATCAGGCATCATAGCGACTAAGATGAGTAGGCACATGGAGCAATACATGAGCAGAGCACAGAAAGGAATAGGCAACAACACCAGGGGAGCCAAACACCAGCTACTGGTTGACAGGGCAATTGCCCGAGATTGCAAGACGAGGAACACCAACCTGTGCACTGCCTGGATTGATTACAAGAAAGCCTATGACTCAATGCCACATACATGGATACTGGAATGCTTAAAACTGTATAACATCAACAGGACACTAAGAGAGTTCATCCAGAACTCAATGAGGCTGTGGAAGACAACTCTGGAGGCCAACTCAAAGCCAATTGCACAGGTGAACATCAGATGCGGCATTTACCAAGGAGATGCTCTGTCCCCCCTGCTGTTCTGCATAGGCCTAAACCCCCTCAGCCAGATCATCTCAAAGAGTGGCTTCGGATACCAGTTCCGAAGTGGAACATCCATCAACCACCTCCTCTACATGGATGACATCAAGCTGTATGCCAAGAATGAGCGTGACATTGATTCCCTAATTCACCTCACCCGGATCTACAGCAAAGACATTGGGATGTCATTCGGACTAGATAAATGTGGGCGGATGATATCTAGAAGAGGAAAGGTGATCACAACTGAAGGGGTTGACCTACCTGAAGGGAATATCACAGATGTGCAGGAAAGTTACAAATACCTAGGGATCCCACAGACAAATGGTAATCATGAGGAGGCAGCTCGAAAGTCAGCCACAGCCAAATACCTACAGAGGGTAAGACAGGTCCTGAAAAGTCAGCTGAACGGCAAAAATAAGATCCAGGCCATTAACACCTATGCCCTGCCAGTAATCAGATACCCAGCTGGGATAATATCCTGGCCACTGGAAGAGATACAAGCCACTGATACCAAGACAAGGAAACTCCTTACCATGCATGGAGGGTTCCACCCCAAGTCCAGTGTCCTGAGGCTGTACACTAAGCGAAAGGAAGGGGGCCGAGGACTAGTAAGTGTCAGAACTACTGTCCAGGAGGAAACGGCGAACCTCCAGGAATACATCAAGAAAATGGCCCCCAATGACCAACTGCTAAGTGAATGCCTCAGGCAACAAAATCCCAGTAAGGTCGAGGAACCAGAGGGGCTATCATGGAGGGACAAACCCTTGCATGGCGTGTACCATCGACAAATTGAGGAAGTGGCTGATATGGAAAAGACATACCAGTGGCTGGAAAAGGCTGGACTAAAGGACAGCACAGAGGCGCTACTCATGGCTGCACAAGAACAAGCCCTGAACACCAGAGCAATAGAGGCCGGGGTCTACCACATCAGACAGGACCCCAGGTGTAGGCTGTGTAGAGAAGCCCCTGAAACAGTCCAGCACATCACAGCAGGTGTAAGATGCTGGCAGGCAAGGCATACATGGAGAGGCATAACCAGGTAGCGGGCATACTGTACAGGAACATCTGTAAAGAGTATGGACTGGAGGTCCCAGGGTCAAGATGGGAGAACCCCCCAAAGGTGACAGAGAACAAACAGGCCAAGATCCTGTGGGACTTCCCAATCCAGACTGACAAGATGGTGATGGCCAATCAGCCTGACATAGTGGTGGTGGATAAACATGAGAAGACAGTGGTGGTGATAGATGTAGCAGTCCCCAGTGATAGCAACATCAGAAAGAAAGAACATGAGAAGCTTGAGAAATACCAAGGGCTGAAAGAGGAGTTAGAGAAAATGTGGAGTGTGAAGGCAACAGTGGTACCAGTAGTGATGGGGGCACTAGGGGCAGTGACCCCCAAGCTGGGAGAATGGCTCCAGCAGATACCAGGAACAACATCAGAGATCTGTGTCCAAAAGAGCGCATTGCTAGGAACAGCTAAGATCCTGCGCAGAACCTTCAGGCTCCCAGGCCTCTGGTAGAGGACCCGAGCCTGAAGGAGACACCGCCCACGTGGGGCGAGAGGAACATTTTTTATTTATTTATTTTTATATATATATATATATATATATATATATATATATATATATATATATATATATATATATATAATAAAGTAAATGCTAAATTCAGTGGTGATAACTAATTTGACTATAGCACATACAATAGACCGATTATTGGGTGTGTTGCATATTTGTGACTGTGGGCATTAAGGGGTTAAACTACTGCCCTTCAAGACCTTATGATGAGGTCAACATGTTCCAATGTTCACACTGTCATGAGTACATTTACACACAGTACACTTTCTGTACTTATCATATGTACATTTTTCAGCGTTCCAGTTCCAATACCGGATCTGATTCTGCCTTCCACACTTACCGCAAAAAATAAATCATTTTTCTTACTAAAATAGATGTTATATTTGAAGGTGTTTTTCATTAATATAAATCTCCAGTTCCTCTGGAGAATGTGTTGTTGTGACGTCGTCAGCGTGTCCTATTGGCTGAAAATCCACTGGTGTGTAGAACTTTGACCTTTGCCCAAAAAGCATATTCGAATTTAATTAGAAAATTTATGTAGATATTTGCATAATATTTATATATTTATTAATTACATTACTCGGAAAATGACTGACAAACACCTCAGCATTAAAATTAAATATCATATTCAGGCCACAAGGGGGCAGTATTACCTCAAATACAAATGTAAGAATTATTACAGTTGTGAGGTGGTAAAAATATTCACCATCCGAAATTGTAATAATTAATATAATCCTTAACAATAATAATAATAATAATAACTTCTCACCTAAATTCCCACAAATGTAATAACTCTTACATTTGTAGTAAATTAGGTGTTACATTTGTATGATTATTTAGCTGAGTATTTATATTCCATTTGTGGGGGTCACCACATAGACACAAACCTCTTTGGTCCATCACACTGTAATAACATTCACATATTTATTTCATATACTTCTAACAGTCACACAGTCTTACAGATGTACAGCATACAGCTTTTATTAGTTTTTAAAAGTCTTAATGGTTTTACCTCAGTTTATTTATCAGATCTGCTTTTAACCTATGACCTTCTGGTACCCTCAGGTCCTCAGGTACTAAAAGCTTTTAACTGTTCCTAGAGTTCACACTAAAACACATGGAGAGGGCTTATTCAGTTTATATATATATATATATATATATATATATTTATATAAATTACTTTCTAAGTCTTTTAACTGTTCTGTACAACTGCAGGATAATAGGGGGGGGGGGTGTAAGGGGGGTAAAGCATTTTGGATTTGCACTACATGCACCATGTATGAAAAGTGCTATATAAATAAAGTTTGATCGATTGATTGATTGATCCAGTCAGTGTTTATGCATCAGTAAGCTAATGGCTAAATACCTCCATGGTAACAATAGCAGCATCACAGACAGAGTGAAAGAGAATGTTTGGATGCACATTCAACAGATTAATATAGGCTCCTCACAGACTGTCAATATGAACCATGTATGTTCTGGAGGGAAATACAACTGGAAAAAATACAAACCCACTAAATACAACTAGAACTAGAAAAGCACTCTGAGAGCGCAGACCCCCCCCCCCCCCCCTGAATGAAGAGAGGTCCACCAAGGAGCTTATGTTTTTGCCAGAGTTTGCCTGTCTGTCTGTCTGTCTGTCTGTCTGTCTGTCTGTCTGTCTGTCTGTCTGCCTGTCTGTCTGTTAGCAAGATAACTCAAAAGGTTATGGACGGATCTTGATGAAAATGTCATGACGTGTTGGGGGTTTGACAAGAATTTACGTGATGATCCAGAAGAGATCCTGGATTCTGGATCACTTTGAAATGTTACATTGCGGTAAATGGAGAATACATTTCAAAGTGATCCAGAATACAGGATCTCTTCTGGATCATCACCAACATCTAATTTGTTCCTTGTGACATTAACAACATGTCAAGAAATGTTCATAAAGATCCGTCCACAACAAATTGGTGCAGGAAACATGGCTTTGGTATCACAAAGGGCATATTGTCAGGAAACATTCTTCCTGTAAATGTCCAAGTGAGTGCACCATCCACCAGGAACTTGGGGGCGGGGTTTGTTGTCTGTTTTTATTCCTCTTTAGATCTAAAAAACATGACATCTACCATTATTTGTCCAAAAGTATATATTCTATTATTAGAACATTTTAATGCTGCTAATTATTTGTATTTTATCACATTTTTTTGGTGTTTTCTTTCTTTATTTCAGAAGAGTTTTTGAACATCCTTTAGATTTTTCACTATTTTTCTGTATTGTTTTTTTGGGTAAATTTTTGTGAATTTTAGCATGTTTGTATTTTTTTTCTCTGTATTTTTTTGTTTCTTAGTGTATTTTTGTGTGTTTTGTGGACAATTTGTGTAAAAAGAAAAAGCCTGAGACAGAACAGTCGCAAGTGTTTTAATCACGATTTAATCCAAAATGAACCAACATCAACCCTGTGGTTAATCTGATTAAAAGTGTTCATCATTTGACAGTTTTAATGAATGTGTAGAAGAGAACAGCTGTAGAACATCTGTCCACTGCAGTGAGCACTAAGCATCAAAGGGTTAAAACACAGAAACAGTCGACTCACAAGCTTTGAGTTTGATATCGTCCCAGTCAGTTCTTCAGAGCAGAGTTTAATGTGTCCAACGTAATAGAGGAGAGTGGACACGATGGGACTGGTGACAGAGGCTTAGATCAGGGGTTCTCAAACTTTTTTGGCCCAGGTCCCCCTTGGAGGGGTGACATTTTTCCATGTCCCCCCTCATCCTTGCGATACTGAAAATGATAAAAAACCACTTCAACAATGATTATTATGAAACAATGATAACCTTTTTTAATAGTGCTTTTGTGCAAACCAGCCACATTTTCAGGTATTATAATATAAATGAACACTTCAGAAACAACAATTTTAAATAATTTTAAAATAATAACCGGAACAAAAGACACACAAAACCGTGTGTGTGTGTGTGTGTGACAGACAGACAGACAGACAGACAGACAGACAGAGACTTAATGAGAGGGATGATCTTGTCAAACTCAATATAACTATCAATGTACTTTCTCTTTTTAGGGTTAGGGCGTTTGTTTTTGTCATTGTCATTTTCATTGTCATTTCTTTTACCACTTCTTGAGGAACTTGGCGGACACAAAAATCGATCCATGTTCGCTGCAGGGTGGCTAAAAATAGCCTGTGACTCGCTCCGTCTCAATTTAGTCAAGCTGGCGTCAAACAGCGCTGTTACTTCCGCCCGCTCGCTACAAAATAAAACTTCTGCATTA
The DNA here is from genome assembly GCA_020466265.1 of Siphamia tubifer. NCBI lineage: Eukaryota > Metazoa > Chordata > Actinopteri > Kurtiformes > Apogonidae > Siphamia > Siphamia tubifer. The sequence continues at coordinate 5,761,744 of CM035805.1, forward strand.
CAAAATAAAACAGCAAAAAACAAAAAAAAACAAAACCGTGAATAATTTCGCGTACCCCCTGGGGTCCGCGGACCCCAGTTTGAGAACCGTGGGCTTAGAGGACACACTGTCTCACAAAACTGAACCAAAACACAAAATGAGTGCAGGGTGACGAACAGAAGAGTGTCAACCTGAGACACAGTCTACCTTCACACAGTGGACGGGACATTTAAAAATATAGTTTATTTATGCATTTGACACTTTTTTTCCAAAGTGTCTTACAGAGGGAAAGTGAACAATTAAGCTTTAATAAAATAAAAACACAAAAAAACTGATGTATAATTAAAAGTGAGGAATATAAAGCACAGTGATGAGAGAGAGAGACAGTAGCTGCGTTTCCATCACAGTTTTTCGCAAAACAATATCGATATTCTTAAAAGTTCGACAAAGTATATTTGTGCTTTGAACATGTTTCCATTGTCAGTTGTTCTAGGCAGGAGGGTCATAACTTTTGTGAAATATCATCCCAAGAGGTTTCACTGCTGTCACCTTCTGAGCTTCAGACTGACCATCACTCTGATAGTGTTAGAGTGAATGAATCGACTAATTGTCTAGTGAGTAAAAGTTCCCACCAAACTCTTTAAAGACACTAACATGTCAAACAAACCAGCTGGTTAAGGTTAGAAGGGTCTGTTCATGTGGTCCCCACACTGTCAGGTCAAAATATTCAGTGTAAATATGATCAACACCCAGTGTTGGACCTGATCGTTCATGAACTATATCATATTTTTGACGAACGTGAACAACTCGTTCACTTTTGCCAAATGAACGGGAAGTTGTGAATGTGGTTATTCTGGCATTTATTGAACTGTGCTCTTATTTAGTTCATATTTAGTTCTTATCACGTTGTAATTATTGAGTCCTATAAGGAATAAAATGGGATCAAAACATAACATTATCATAGATGTCATTTTTGTATTATTCTGAACTAATGTTGGAAACATAATGTTGTGGAATAGCCAATGAGAAGCATTGTGGGCGGGGCAGAGAGAGAGGTGCAGAGAGTTTTTGGGAGTGGAGAAAAAGAGTTAAATGTACAGAGTGTGACCAGAGCAGGTGTTTGTCCCGTTCTTGGAAATAAACATTGAAAACGAAACTCAGTGAAACCACTCCTTGTGTTCTAAGAACCTGCAGAGGGAAGTTAACCCTGAGAGGAGGACGACATTTACCCCTGATTTCCTGACTACGGTCATGATAACGTTAGGAACAGTTAATAATAAGTTTACAATAATAACACAAAAAAAGAACAAAAAAGTTCATTTTAGGATCCATGAACTTCTAGTTGATAATTAGGAAGAATGAACAATGAACTGAACTTTGAACTAGTTCCTAATTAAGGTGAACTTTCCCAACACTGTCAACACTTAACAACAAATTATAAATGTATGTAGTGTTTTTTTTACACAGAGCTGAACTTAACACTTTACAGAACAGAGAATAGATTTATCTGTCAAAAAAACAACTTAAATATGTGTAGGAATCACTCTGATCATCACTCTAACAGTGTGATCAGGACTGACTTAGTTCTGTCGTCCCAGCAGCTAATGGTTGTCATGGTTACAGTGACTGCGGCTGCTATTTTCACACCGTGAGAAGTGATCATGTGACCATGTACGTTACATCCTGTGACATATAATTGTGGAAAAAGTGTTTCTATTTATTATTAACAGTCTGATTTATTAGAATATGGAAACATCTGAAAAACCACCTTATGAAAGTGTGAAAATGTTTTATTGATATTTGAGTGTTTGTTTTTTTTAATTCAGATGTTTCCATTACTAGTTTTTATAGCGATATTTACATTTTGCAAATTTCAAAGGGTAATGGAAACGCAGCTTCGAACCCGAACCTGATTGAAATGATCATCCTACACTGTAGATTTTGCAGTGTTAATTTGGAGACAATGGGACCAAATACACTCTAGAAGAAGTTAAATAAACTCTCTAAGTGTTGATTTAACACTGCAAATTTTACTGTGTATCATCAGCTCTGCAGTAATGAGCGTCAGGTGTGTTCAAAGAAGAACCATCTAACACATGTAGGATGGTGTTCCACCAGGACCAGGGCTGGAAACACTGAAGGCAAGGCAAATGTATTTGTATATCACATTTCATGTACAGGACAACTCAAGGTGCTTTACACAAAAACAGAAACAGAAGAAAATTAAAATGATAAAGATGCATTAAAAGACAATTAAAATCAAGACATAAAAACATTTTAAAGCAAATAATAATCTAAGTAAAAGGTCCAGTGAACAATAATGTTTTCATCTGATTTAAATGAACTGACTGTTTGAGCAGACCTCAGGTATTAACACTAGTTAACACTAGTTAACACTAGTTAACAGTTGTTCTCAGACCTCAGGTATTAACACTAGTTAACACTAGTTAACAGTTGTCGTCAGACCTCAGGCATTAACACTAGTTAACACTAGTTAACAGTAGTTAACACTAGTTAACACTAGTTAACAGTAGTTAACACTAGTTAACAGTTGTTCTCAGACCTCAAGTATTAACACTAGTTAACATTAGTTAACACTAGTTAACATTAGTTAACACTAGTTAACAGTTGTTGTCAGACCCCAGGTATTAACACTAGTTAACACTAGTTAACAGTTGTTCTCACACCTCAGGTATTAACACTAGCTAACAGTAGTTAACAGTTGTTAACAGTAGTTAACACTAGTTAACACTAGTTAACACTAGTTAACACTAGTTAACAGTAGTTAACACTAGTTAACAGTTGTTGTCAGACCTCAGGTATTAACACTAGTTAACAGTAGTTAACACTAGTTAACAGTTGTTCTCAGACCTCAGGTATTAACACTAGTTAATACTAGTTAACACTAGTTAACAGTTGTTCTCAGACCTCAGGTATTAACACTAGTTAACAGTAGTTAACACTAGTTAACATTAGTTAACACTAGTTAACAGTTGTTCTCAGACCTCAGGTATTAACACTAGTTAACACTAGTTAACAGTTGTCGTCAGACCTCAGGCATTAACACTAGTTAACACTAGTTACCAGTAGTTAACACTAGTTAACACTAGTTAACAGTTGTTGTCAGACCTCAGGCATTAACACTAGTTAACAGTCGTTAACACTAGTTAACAGTTGTTCTCAGACCTCAGGTATTAACACTAGTTAACACTAGTTAACAGTAGTTAACACTAGTTAACACTAGTTAACAGTAGTTAACACTAGTTAACAGTTGTTCTCAGACCTCAGGTATTAACACTAGTTAACATTAGTTAACACTAGTTAACATTAGTTAACACTAGTTAACAGTTGTTGTCAGACCCCAGGTATTAACACTAGTTAACACTAGTTAACAGTTGTTCTCACACCTCAGGTATTAACACTAGCTAACAGTAGTTAACAGTTGTTAACAGTAGTTAACACTAGTTAACATTAGTTAACACTAGTTAACAGTTGTTGTCAGACCTCAGGTATTAACACTAGTTAACAGTAGTTAACACTAGTTAACATTAGTTAACACTAGTTAACACTAGTTAACAGTTGTTCTCAGACCTCAGGTATTAACACTAGCTAACAGTAGTTAACAGTTGTTAACAGTAGTTAACACTAGTTAACAGTAGTTAACAGTAGTTAACAGTTGTTGTCAGACCTCAGGTATTAACACTAGTTAACACTAGTTAACACTAGTTAACACTAGTTAACAGTTGTTGTCAGACCTCAGGTATCCAGGTAGTTTGTTCCACAGTTGAGGAGCAGAGTAACAGAATGATGCTTCACTTTGTTTCGTTCTTATCTTTGGAACACACAGTAAACCTGTTCTTGATGACCTATGACCTCAGGGCTCTGGATGCTTCATATAGAACCAGTAGGTCTAGGATGGATTTGGGTCCAAGGCTGTTTAGTTCTTTATAGACCAGGAGTAAGATTTTGAATTCTAACCTTTGACCCACAGGAAGAACATGTAAGGATTTGAGGACGGGTGTGATGTGGTCCAGTTTCCTGGTACTGGGTGTGATGTGGTCCAGTTTCCTGGTACTGGGTGTGATGTGGTCCAGTTTCCTGGTACTGGTCAGGACTCTGGCAGCAGAGTTTTGGATCAGCTGTAGGTGCCTGATTGATTTTTTGTTTAGACCAGTGAAGACACCATTACAATAATCTAACTTACTGAAAATGAATGAATGAATGAGTTTTTCTGTGTCTGGTTTGGACAGAAGAATGTTCTTTAGGTGGTAATAGGCAGATTTGGTAATGGCTGAAGTAGAAAACCACTGTAGCACAATGAAGACAGTTCCACCAAGTAGGTTATGTTTTTGCCACCACCAAAACCTAATCATTTCCAGATCTGCTCATTACAAACCTGCCCTGAAAATGTCATCACAATCCATCCATAACGTTTTGACTTATCTTGTTCAGTAACAGACAGACACACAAACATAACCTCCTTGGTGGAAGTGAAAATGTGTTTGACAATGATAAGAGACAGAGCCAATCAGGTCAAATGTGTGGAAGAGGGGCGGGGCACCACTTGTGAATACACTCATTAACATTTGAACAAAGTTATTGTGAATGTGTTTAATAACGTCTGACTGTTTAGTTTAATGCATCTTATAGTTCTTTATACAGTCGTATCTCAATATACGAAATTAATTTGTTCCAGAAGTGGTTTCATCACATGATTTTTTTTCCATAAGTAAAGTCTCATTTTACATGTAAAAGGTCTGAGTGGTTCCAAAGCCCCCAGTACTACCCCCTAAACCCTTTAAAATGATACAAGTACACACATTTTATATAAAATATGTGTTCAAAGTAAAATACAATTATTTATTAAACCATTACAATGAAGAAGACATGCAAATTATTTACATACCATTGTGGTTGTTAATCTCACCAAACATTGGTGAGATTATTGTTATTATCTCGTGTGTGTGTGTGTATGTGTGTATGTGTGTGTGTGTGTGTGTGTGTGTGTGTGTCCACATAGATATATGCTATAACTCAATGAATACTGTAGATATCACCATGAAATTACATGTTCATATACTTATAGCTAAAGTGCATGAGATGCAATGATCCATTTGAGTAAAGGTCAAAGGTCAAAGGTCACAATTAACTAAAAGGTCAAATCACATTATGGGTTATAACTCCAGAACAGAGGGTCACAGAACTTTCAGATTGGTACCAAACGATGCAGAATGAAGATTTATACAATTCTCATATTTAGTGTTATCATCTATGACCAATAGTTTTTCAGATCTCTGGAGGTCAAAGGTGACATTGACCACTTGTGTAACACTGTTTGTTTGTGTCAAACATATCATGCCACACTATAACTTAATCAATTCAGAATATATTATCATAATATTACACACACTGACACATATATACATATAACCAAATTATCAATATTGCAAAAGGTCAAAGGTCACATTTCACAGAAAGGTCCAAATTACATTTTTGGCTCTAATTCAAGAACAGGTTGTCATAGAAACTGGAGATAATAAAATAGGGATGAGATTAGACATTCTCTGAATACTAGTTTTAATTGCAGTCAGTGCTTTTTGTCCGTTTGGGTCAAACTTCCACCTTCAGAGTTTGTTGTGACGGACCAGGAATCACTTTCTTTGGGCCCATGATGAATAAAGAATAATAAAGTTGTAATGAACACAGTGTAAAAACTCCCACACTGACCACACTAAGAACTCTGTGACCAATGAGGGTTGAAGACACATGAAAAGAATCATGGGTAGCTCCTTCCTAGCCAACTCGATCAAATAGCAAATATGATGCAAGTGTACAGTACGTATATATATATATATATATATATTTACGTACAGGACTGTATTTACTTTTCAGGGGTTTGCTTCATAACTTGAATTTTCTTTCGAATTCAGAGACGAAAATATTGTGTAAAGGTGTTTTTTGTAACTTGGATTAATCATTAGTTGGGTCTTTTGTAAATTGAGGTATAACTGTATATGAAAAATAAAAAATAAACCATTCATTGACAGTGTGCACTGTAGTGAAAGGAGTTGAATCAGTACTTTTACTTTTACCACAGTATTTTTCCACACTTCTACTAATACTTTTACCACTTCTGCAGTTTGATCATTTTACTGAACAGCCACATGGAGAGGCAGCAGCACCTCCACAGCACATGTATAACCATTCTGACTCACTTCAAACAGTGGAGCAGCTCCTGACCGTTTATATCTGCACCTGAAAAACAACACAAACACACTTTAGCTTCAGGTGACAGTTAAGGAAGTTACACTGATGAATACTGAACAATATCTGAAAGCATGTTCCTGAGCTGAAAAAGAAACAGATGAACCCCTTAACACCTGGATTTAAAGTATATAAAAAAAAGTATATAAAAAAGTACTGTATTTCCTGTGTATATATATAATGCATATTGTCAGTGATTGTTTTATTTTATAGGTTCTTCATATATAGATAACATTTTCAGGATGTGTTGGGGGTGATTACAAATGATTACATGTTGGTGGTGATCTGGATGAGATCCCGTATTCTGGATCACTTTGAAAATGGAGAATACATTTAACCCCATTAACAACACACCCTGAAAATTTAATCAAGGTCCGTCCTTAACTTTTTGACTTATCTTGAAAACTAACAGACAGACAGAAAAACAGACAGACAGAAAAACAGACAGACAGAAAAACAGACAGACAGGAAAACTAACAAACTCTTGCAGAAGCATGATCTCTTTCACGTAAATGGCGTTGTGTGCGCGCGCATGTGCGTGCACACAAAGCAAGTGTTTTATTTTCTCGGTGACCGACTAATGATCCTTGGTGGTCGTTCAAGATTTTTTGTGAATTTCACCTCTCTGTAACTCTCTGTACAAAAGAGCGCATTGTTAGGAACAGCTAAGATCCTGCACAGAACCATCAGGCTGCCAGACCTCTGGTAGAGGACCCGAATCTGAAGGAGACACCGCCCAGGTGGGGTGAGATGAACATTAAAAAAAAAATTAATTAAAAAAAAAAAAATTTAAAAAAAAAAATTAAAAAAAAAATAAAAAAATAAAAAAAATAATAATAAAAAAAAAAAATAAAATATATATATATATATATATATATATATATATATATATATATATATATATATATATATATATATATATATATATATATATATATATATATATATATATATGTATGTATGTATATAATGTTTTTTTTCTGCTTAAATGAGTATTATTTCATCCACAGCAAAAAAAATAGTTTTACTTTATTACAGTTGAGAAGTTGACCTTTTTTTTTTACTTTTACTTCAGTAAAGTTGTACCAGTACTTCTACTTTTACTACAGTATTTTTCCACACCAGTAGTGGCGTAAGTAGTTTGACCACCTCTGGTTTCCAGTAATTCATGTGTTCCAAAGTCTCTCTGCCTTTGCCCTTTTACGGTGGTGTTACATCATGTTAGTGGTCATGCTGTGTGCTGATTGGCTACCGTCTACACACAGGAAGAGGGTGTGTCCTCAGTGGACAACGGGCTGTGTGGGACTCTTTCACTTTCTTTTTCAGTCTATAAACCAGACCTGCAAACTGCCAGTCTGTGGAAACAGCAGTTTTTGATGGTGTTTTATGTAAACTGTGAGTTGACCTGTGGACAGAGGGGTGTCCCCCTGAACCTGGACCAGGTTTGGATCAGCTCTGTGCTTCAACAGGAACTCACACAGGACACTTCCCCCTGAGGAGCAGAGGAGTCTGAGTCTGAACACTGTGTTTATTCACTGACTGAGGGTAAGATGGAGGCAACACATGCAAACTAAATAATACACATACTACATATATACCCCAGACATACTATAGATATACTACACACATACTACAGATATACTACAGATATACTACAGATATACTACTGACATACTACAGACATACTACAGATATACTACTGACATACTACAGATATACTACAGATATACTACAGATATACTACAGATATACTACTGACATTCTACAGACATACTACAGATATACTACAGATATACTCCAGATATACTACAGACATAGTACAGATATACTACAGACATACTCCAGATATACTACAGACATACTCCAGATATACTACTGACATACTACAGATATACTACAGACATACTCCAGATATACTACACACATACTACAGATATACTACTGACATACTACAGATATACTCCAGATATACTACTGACATACTACAGATATACTACAGATATACTACTGACATACTACAGATATACTACAGATATACTACTGACATTCTACAGACATACTCCAGATATACTACAGACATACTCCAGATATACTACAGACATACTACAGACCTACTACAGATATACTACAGACATACTACAGATATACTACAGACATAGTACAGATATACTACAGACATACAAGAAGTGCATGTATTTCTGTCTGAACACATTACATCCACAAATACTATGATCAATATATCAATATATTTCAAGCTTTTATTTGTTGTAATTTGGTTGATTAACCCCCCCCCCCCAAAAAAAGGGGGGATATTGTTTTTGGGTCAGTCTGTGAGTCTGTTTGTTAATTTCAAGAATAAGAGATTTGCAAAGTTATGTTGGTTTAAAGCAGAGGTGTCAAATAATAGAAGGAAAATAATGTCATGTAATGTCAACTCCAAAGTTTTCTCTGTTTTTGAGCAAAAATAGTTCATTTCCATAATGAAAATGTTTACATCTACAAAATGTGCTTAAACATGAACAAATATTAACAACCTGAAAATTCTTAAGAAAAATCAGTACAATATTGCTCCTTAGTTTATTACTTATACATGTGCATCATAACTGTCACAGAACAAAAACTCACACCTTGTAATTGTTTGGAGCTACTTTCTCTCAATTGCAAACAATGCGCTAGCGTTGTCACTCCTAAAAGCTGTGCACCTTATCTGGACTTAACTGGACCACATCACACCCCAGTACCAGGAAACTGGACCACATCACACCCGTCCTCAAATCCTTACATGTTCTTCCTGTGGGTCAAAGGTTAGAATTCAAAATCTTACTCCTGGTCTATAAAGAACTAAACGGCCTTGGACCCAAATCCATCCTAGACCTACTGGTTCCCTATGAAGCATCCAGAGCCCTGAGGTCATAGGTCATCAGGAACAGGTTTACTGTGTGTTCCAAAGATAAGAACGAAACAAAGTGAAGCATCATTCTGTTACTCTGCTCCTCAACTGTGGAACAAACTACCTGGATACCTGAGATCTGACAACAACTGTTAACTAGTGTTAACTACTGTTAACTAGTGTTAACTAGTGTTAATACCTGAGGTCTGACAACAACTGTTAACTAGTGTTAACTAGTGTTAATACCTGAGGTCTGAGAACAACTGTTAACTAGTGTTAACTACTGTTAACTAGTGTTAACTAGTGTTAATACCTGAGGTCTGAGAACAACTGTTAACTAGTGTTAACTACTGTTAACTAGTGTTAACTAGTGTTAATACCTGAGGTCTGAGAACAACTGTTAACTAGTGTTAACTACTGTTAATACCTGAGGTCTGAGAACAACTGTTAACTAGTGTTAACTAGTGTTAACTACTGTTAACTACTGTTAACTAGTGTTAATACCTGAGGTCTGAGAACAACTGTCCGTTCATTTAAATCAGATGAAAACATTATTGTTCACTGGAGATTTTACTTAGATTATTATTTACTTTAAAATGTTTTTATGTCTTGATTTTAATTGTCTTTTAATGCATCTTTATAATTTTTATTTTCTTCTGTTTCTGTTTTTGTGTAAAGCACCTTGAGTTGTCCTGTACATGAAATGTGATATACAAATACATTTGCCTTGCCTTATCAAACTACTTTCATCAGTTGTTGGGCAGTGTTAGCGGCTGCTATGTGCAAGTAAACAGCTTGTAAAGTAAAGTAAAGAGAAAGTAGCTCCAAACAATTACGAGGTGTGAGTTTTTGTTCAGTGACAGTTTTGTTATGTAAATAAATCACTCATTCCAACACATATTGTTTTGAGAAGAAACAGGTTTTATTTTGTTGACCCCAGGAAACCTGCCGGGACTACTTTGGCTTTGACCAAAACCGGACCAGAACTGGGCTCACAGGACACTGTGGGGGGGTAAGTCAGTGTGGGTGCACCACAGTAAAGACACTAATGACAAACACATTCATCTGAAAAATACTGAACTGTCCCTTTAGGACTGAGGTCTGGTGAGGGGACTGTTTGAGACCCCCTGTGTTAAAATGTATTTTAGAGGAGCTCATCTTCAGTCAGTTGACCCTGGTCATCCAGGGTCAGCCCAGAAGCAGCCATGTTGAATCTGCAGAAACACTGTTTCCTGTTTCTCCTTCTGATTGAAGTGTTTGTTATTCTGAAGTGGATTAGAACAGGGACAGTGAGCCTCCCCTAAAACAACTCAAAAACAGACCCCCTCCCAGTAATACATTTATAGACATTATATTATAAAAACAATATTTTTTTCAAAAAACAGCTTCATTTTCATTTCTATATGTGCTTAAATATTCTAACATGTTTGTGTTTTTAAACATTTTAAATACATTTTCACATCTGTGTTTGATCTTAACATCTTTTTATCCATATTTTAACACTCCTGTGTTTTAAAACATCTACATTCATTAAGCTTTCTATCAAAAAAACAGAAACACTTTCTAATAACTACACACAATTCACTATGTATTAAACATTTGTTACCTATTTGTTAATAGTTTGTTCACTATGTATTAGGGCATTAACAGAAACATTGATGAATCGACACATTGACTCCCGTAACTTCAACTACGTCAACTTAAATTTGACAAGTCGCATGCTATTATTTCCCTCTTACTCCGCATGTAAACACAGACCAGTCAGATTTAAACCAGAGGAGACATTTGAAGAGGCATCTGCTAGCTAACCTGAGTGATATGAGCAGTATACGCTAGCTAACCTGAGTGATATGAGCAGTATACGCTAGCTAACCTGAGTGATATGAGCAGTATACGCTAGCTAACCTGAGTGATATGAGCAGTATACGCTAGCTAACCTGAGTGATATGAGCAATATACGCTAGCTAATCTGAGTGATATGAGCAATATACGCTAGCTAACCTGAGTGATATGAGCAGTATACGCTAGCTAACCTGAGTGATATGAGCAATATACGCTAGCTAACCTGAGTGATATGAGCAGTATACGCTAGCTAACCTGAGTGATATGAGCAGTATACGCTAGCTAACCTGAGTGATATGAGCAATATACGCTAGCTAACCTGAGTGATATGAGCAGTATACGCTAGCTAACCTGAGTGATATGAGCAATATACGCTAGCTAATCTGAGTGATATGAGCAATATACGCTAGCTAACCTGAGTGATATGAGCAGTATACGCTAGCTAACCTGAGTGATATGAGCAATATACGCTAGCTAACCTGAGTGATATGAGCAGTATACGCTAGCTAACCTGAGTGGTATGAGCAGTATACGCTAGCTAACCTGAGTGATATGAGCAGCAGCAGAGACAATGCACATTAAGACATCACGCTCTTTTTTTCCAAACATGATGTGGACAGTGTGGTGTGCGTCTTGGTGGCCGCTGACTTAAACTTTTTGCACTTTATGTAGGGTGACCATATGTCTGGATTGTGTCTGGACCAACGACTCTGAAACCAGACTGTCTGGACGTCTGTCACGCGTCCTCAGTTTTTACATTTCATCTTAAGGACAAAATGTAAAATGTGAGGACGCATGACAGACACGTGGACAGTCCAGTTTCAGAACCGTCGGTCCAAACAAAATGCAGACATGTGTTCACCTACTGATGTTCAGTTAAATTGAACAGTAAACCTCTTTGCTAACGTTAGCCTTTGTTTTGTTGGGGTTAAAATGTTGTTGTTTTTACGTTGCACTAAACTTTAATACAAGTTGTTCATTGCTGGACAGACGTGTGTCTGTGCTGTTCCTCCACTGACAATGTGATGATGTCATCACAAACCATCGACTTGATTTCGACTTTATTGACGGATAAGTCGACTTGAAAAAAAATTAATCAATCAATCTCCATAGACCAGGGGCGGAGCATTTGGTTCACTGTAGGGGGGCAATGATCTGTAGTGGACCCTTTATATAGTCCTAGTATATATAATGTTAGTGTTCATGTCTTTATATAGTCCTAGTAGGACTATATAAAGGGGGTCCCCCAGCTGTGGAAGATGTCCTGCATCATCCCAGTCCCAAAGAAACCACATCCGAGGGAGCTGAATGATTTCAGACCGGTTGCCCTGACGTCGCACATTATGAAGACCATGGAACGACTGCTGCTCCGCCACCTGAGGCCACAGACGCACCACGCCCAGGACCCTCTGCAGTTTGCCTACCGGGAGAAGATTGGAGTGGAAGATGCCATCGACTTCCTGCTCCACCGATCTCTCTCTCACCTGGACAGGGGAAGTGGTGCCGTGAGGATTACATTCTTGGACTTCTCCAGCGCCTTTAACACCATCCAGCCACTGCTCCTCAGGGACAAACTGACAGAGATGGGAGTGGAATCAGACCTGGTTGCGTGGATTACAAACTATCTGACTGGCAGACCTCAGTACGTGAGGCTGGGGGACTGCAGGTCCGACACTGTGGCCAGCAGCACTGGAGCACCGCAGGGAACTGTGCTGTCTCCTGTCCTGTTCACCCTGTACACGTCCGACTTCCAGTACAACTCGGACCTCTGCCATCTGCAGAAGTTTGTGGACGATACAGCCATTGTGGGCTGTATCAGGGGTGGTCAGGAGGACGAGTACAGGAATCTAATCCAGGACTTTGTCACGTGGTGCGACTCCAACCACCTACTCCTCAACACCACCAAGACAAGGGAGATGGTAGTGGACTTCAGGAGGACCAGGCCACATCTACATTCTGTTACCATCAAAGGGGACTGTGTGGAGGTGGTCAGCACCTACAAATACCTGGGAGTGCAGTTGGATGATAAACTGGACTGGACTGCCAACACTGATGCACTGTGCAGGAAAGGGAACAGCCGCCTGTACTTCCTCAGAAGGCTGGCATCCTTCAACATCTGCAGGGAGCTACGACAGATCTTCTATCAGTCTGTAGTAGCGGGCGCCCTCATGTACGCAGTTGTGTGCTGGGGGGGCGCCCTGAAGAAGAAGGATGCAGCACGCCTGGAAAAACTGGTGAGGAAGGCAGGCTCTGTAGTCGGCACAGCGCTGGACAGTGTAACATCTGTGGCAGAGCGGAGGACACTGAACAGCATCCGGTCCATCATGGACAATCCAGACCATCCACTGCACAGAGGAGCAGCTTCAGTGACAGACTGCTGTCACTGTCCTGCTCCACCCACAGACTGAGGAAATCCTTCCTCCCCCACGCCATCAGACTCTTCAACTCCCATATAAACTATAGACTTATGGACACTGCACAGTAACACTGCACTGTTTACACTTTAACTTTCATGCCGCACAGTGAACTGCCAGGTGTTGGTTTTAGAACACCATGGTCATGTCTTTACTCACTTTGTTCCCCCTACCATCACTACCTCCTGTTTTGCTTTTATTTTCAGCTTGTAGTACTTGATTTTATTTTTATTTTTACTACTTGTCGACTTGCATGCCCTTATGTTTCAACTCTTTGAGCTGATGGTGCTGTAAATTTCTCCTTGGAGATCAATAAAGTATCTATCTACAGTATCTAGTATGTATAATGTTAGTGTTCATTACTTTTATATAGTCCAGATGTACAGATATTTATATAAATGAAAAGAGTATAAAGTACAAATATTTATATAAATGTAAAGAGTATAAAGTACAAATATTTATATAAATGTAAAGAGTATAAAGTACAAATATTTATATAAATGTAAAGAGTATAAAGTACATATATTTATATAAATGTAAAGAGTATAAAGTACAAATATTTATATAAATGTAAAGAGTATAAATTAAAAAGTTGTCAGAAGAATAAATACTCCATTAAAGTACAGATAAAAGTGGAATATAGTAGAGTAACGCAGTATTTTAACTTCCACCTGTGGATGTTAATGACAACATGAACACTGTTTTGTCTTTTGTTTGTTATTTTTGAAGGGACAGATGGAGAAAGATCGTCTCTATAACATCCTAAGTGACTTGAGCCCAGATGACTTGGAGGATTTCAAATGGTTCCTGAACAACGAGTACGTTCTGAAAAACTTCAAGACCATCCCCAACAACAAACTGAGTGAAACCAGGACTGTCCGTCAGTTAGTGGACGTGTTGGTGGGAAGCTACGGTAAAGACGCCACTGAAGTGTGCACAGTGATCCTGGCCAAGATAAACAGAGCAGATCTACTGGACAGACTGAAGACATCCATGGGACACACAGGTCAGTGGTCTGTCCACAGCACAGGCTAACGCTAACGCTTATGATTGACACAGTAAAGGTTCATTCTTCTACCAGATGAAAACACATAATAAACACTATGGTCCACTTCAAATGTTATTTAAATACTTCAGGATTTATAAAAACTAACCTGTGTGTAAATGTGTGTGTGTGTGTGTGTGTGTGTGTGTGTGTGTACGTGTGTGTGTGTGTGTGTGTGTGTGTGTGTGTGTGATCCTTCAGGAGTGAACTCGGCGTCTGAACAAAGAAGACTGGACACTGGCAGGTCTGGACACACTGGGCACACATACTGGACACACTAGATACACTGAACACACTGGACACACTGGACACACTGGACATACTCGATACACTGGACACACTGGACATACTCGATACACTGGACACACTGGACATACTGGACATACTAGATACACTGGACATACTGGACATACTAGATACACTGGACACACTGGACACACTGGACATACTCGATACACTGGACACACTGGACATACTAGATACACTGAACACACTGGACACACTGGACACACTGGACATACTCGATACACTGGACACACTGGACACACTGGACATACTCGATACACTGGACACACTGGACATACTGGACATACTAGATACACTGGACATACTGGACATACTAGATACACTGGACACACTGGACATACTCGATACACTGGACACACTGGACATACTAGATACACTGGACACACTGGACATACTCGATACACTGGACACACTGGACATACTAGATACACTGGACACACTGGACATACTAGATACACTGG
This sequence comes from Siphamia tubifer, assembly GCA_020466265.1. Lineage (NCBI taxonomy): Eukaryota > Metazoa > Chordata > Actinopteri > Kurtiformes > Apogonidae > Siphamia > Siphamia tubifer. The sequence goes on from CM035805.1 coordinate 5,776,945, forward strand.
ACACACTGGACATACTCGATACACTGGACACACTGGACATACTGGACATACTGGACATACTAGATACACTGGACATACTAGATACACGGGACATACTAGATACACTGGACATACTCAATATACTCGATACACTGGACACACTGGACATACTCGATACACTGGACACACTGGACATACTGGACATACTCATTACACTGGACACACTGGACATACTGGACATACTAGATACACTGGACACACTGGACATACTGGACACACTGGACATACTGGACATACTCGATACACTGGACATACTGGACATACTCGATTACACTGGACATACTGGACATACTCGATACACTGGACATACTGGACATACTAGATACACTGGACATACTGGACATACTAGATACACTGGACACACTGGACATACTGGACACACTGGACATACTGGACATACTCGATACACTGGACATACTGGACATACTAGATACACTGGACACACTGGACACACTGGACATACTCGATACACTGGACACACTGGACATACTAGATACACTGAACACACTGGACACACTGGACACACTGGACATACTCGATACACTGGACACACTGGACACACTGGACATACTCGATACACTGGACACACTGGACATACTGGACATACTAGATACACTGGACATACTGGACATACTAGATACACGGGACATACTAGATACACTGGACACTGGACATACTCAATATACTCGATACACTGGACACACTGGACATACTCGACACACTGGACATACTGGACATACTCGATACACTGGACACACTGGACATACTGGACATACTCGATACACTGGACACACTGGACATACTGGACATACTAGATACACTGGACACACTGGACATACTGGACATACTCGATACACTGGACATACTGGACATACTCGATACACTGGACATACTGGACATACTCGATACACTGGACATACTGGACATACTAGATACACTGGACACACTGGACATACGCGATACACTGGACATACTGGACATACTAGATACACTGGACACACTGGACATACTGGACACACTGGACATACTGGACATACTCGATACACTGGACATACTGGACATACTGGACATACTAGATACAATGGACATACTGGACACACTGGACACTGGCAGGTCAGGACACACTGGACTTACTGGACATACTAGATACACTGGACATACTGGACTTACTGGACATACTAGATACACTGGACATACTGGACACACTGGACCCTGGCAGGTCAGGACACACTGGACTTACTGGACATACTAGATACACTGGACATACTAGATACACTGGACACTGGACATACTGGACATACTCAATATACTCGATACACTGGACACACTGGACACACTGGACATACTCGACACACTGGACATACTGGACATACTCGATACACTGGACACACTGGACATACTGGACATACTAGATACACTGGACATACTGGACATACTAGATACACTGGACATACTGGACATACTAGATACTCTGGACATACTGGACATACTCAATATACTCGATACACTGGACACACTGGACATACTCGATACACTGGACATACTGGACATACTAGATACACTGGACATAAGCGATACACTGGACATACGCGATACACTGGACATACTGGACATACTAGATACACTGGACACACTGGACATACTCGACACACTGGACATACTGGACATACTCGATACACTGGACACACTGGACATACTGGACATACTCGATACACTGGACACACTGGACATACTGGACATACTAGATACACTGGACATACTGGACATACTAGATACACTGGACACACTGGACATACTCGATACACTGGACATACTGGACATACTAGATACACTGGACATAAGCGATACACTGGACATACGCGATACACTGGACATACTGGACATACTAGATACACTGGACATACTGGACATACTAGATACACTGGACATACTGGACATACTCAATATACTCGATACACTGGACACACTGGACATACTCGATACACTGGACATACTGGACATACTAGATACACTGGACATAAGCGATACACTGGACATACGCGATACACTGGACATACTGGACATACTAGATACACTGGACACACTGGACATACTGGACACACTGGACATACTGGACATGCTCGATACACTGGACATACTGGACATACTGGACATACTAGATACACTGGACTTACTGGACACACTGGACACACTGGACATACTAGATACACTGGACATACTGGACACACTGGACACTGGCAGGTCAGGACACACTGGACACACTGGACATACTCGATACACTGGACACACTGGACATACTCGATACACTGGACACACTGGACATACTCGATACACTGGACACACTGGACACACTGGACACACTGGACATACTCGATACACTGGACACACTGGACATACTGGACATACTAGATACACTGGACATACTGGACATACTAGATACACTGGACACACTGGACACACTGGACATACTCGATACACTGGACACACTGGACATACTGGACATACTCGATAACCTGGACACACTGGACATACTGGACATACTAGATACACTGGACACACTGGACATACTGGACATACTCGATACACTGGACATACTGGACATACTCGATACACTGGACATACTGGACATACTCGATACACTGGACATACTGGACATACTAGATACACTGGACACACTGGACATACGCGATACACTGGACATACTAGATACACTGGACACACTGGACATACTGGACACACTGGACATACTGGACATACTCGATACACTGGACATACTGGACATACTAGATACACTGGACATACTGGACACACTGGACACTGGCAGGTCAGGACACACTGGACTTACTGGACATACTCGATACACTGGACATACTGGACTTACTGGACATACTAGATACACTGGACATACTGGACACACTGGACCCTGGCAGGTCAGGACACACTGGACTTACTGGACATACTAGATACACTGGACATACTAGATACACTGGACACTGGACATACTGGACATACTCAATATACTCGATACACTGGACACACTGGACATACTCGATACACTGGACACACTGGACATACTGGACATACTCGATACACTGGACACACTGGACATACTGGACATACTAGATACACTGGACATACTGGACATACTAGATACACTGGACGTACTGGACATACTAGATACACTGGACATACTGGACATACTCAATATACTCGATACACTGGACACACTGGACATACTCGATACACTGGACATACTGGACATACTAGATACACTGGACATAAGCGATACACTGGACATACGCGATACACTGGACATACTGGACATACTAGATACACTGGACACACTGGACATACTCGACACACTGGACATACTGGACATACTCGATACACTGGACACACTGGACATACTGGACATACTCGATACACTGGACACACTGGACATACTGGACATACTAGATACACTGGACATACTAGATACACTGGACATACTGGACATACTCAATATACTCGATACACTGGACACACTGGACATACTCGATACACTGGACATACTGGACACACTGGACACTGGCAGGTCAGGACACACTGGACTTACTGGACATACTCGATACACTGGACATACTGGACTTACTGGACATACTAGATACACTGGACATACTGGACACACTGGACCCTGGCAGGTCAGGACACACTGGACTTACTGGACATACTAGATACACTGGACATACTAGATACACTGGACACTGGACATACTGGACATACTCAATATACTCGATACACTGGACACACTGGACATACTCGATACACTGGACACACTGGACATACTGGACATACTCGATACACTGGACACACTGGACATACTGGACATACTAGATACACTGGACATACTGGACATACTAGATACACTGGACGTACTGGACATACTAGATACACTGGACATACTGGACATACTCAATATACTCGATACACTGGACACACTGGACATACTCGATACACTGGACATACTGGACATACTAGATACACTGGACATAAGCGATACACTGGACATACGCGATACACTGGACATACTGGACATACTAGATACACTGGACACACTGGACATACTCGACACACTGGACATACTGGACATACTCGATACACTGGACACACTGGACATACTGGACATACTCGATACACTGGACACACTGGACATACTGGACATACTAGATACACTGGACATACTAGATACACTGGACATACTGGACATACTAGATACACTGGACATAAGCGATACACTGGACATACGCGATACACTGGACATACTGGACATACTAGATACACTGGACATACTGGACATACTGGACATACTGGACATACTAGATACACTGGACATACTGGACACACTGGACATACTGGACATACTAGATACACTGGACATACTGGACACACTGGACACTGGCAGGTCAGGACACACTGGACATACTGGACATACTAGATACACTGGACACACTGGACATACTCGACACACTGGACATACTGGACATACTCGATACACTGGACACACTGGACATACTGGACATACTCGATACACTGGACACACTGGACATACTGGACATACTAGATACACTGGACATACTAGATACACTGGACATACTGGACATACTCAATATACTCGATACACTGGACACACTGGACATACTCGATACACTGGACATACTGGACATACTAGATACACTGGACATAAGCGATACACTGGACATACGCGATACACTGGACATACTGGACATACTAGATACACTGGACATACTGGACACACTGGACATACTGGACATGCTCGATACACTGGACATACTGGACATACTGGACATACTAGATACACTGGACATACTGGACACACTGGACATACTGGACATACTAGATACACTGGACATACTGGACACACTGGACACTGGCAGGTCAGGACACACTGGACATACTGGACATACTAGATACACTGGACACACTGGACACACTGGACATACTCGATACACTGGACACACTGGACACACTGGACATACTAGATACACTGAACACACTGGACACACTGGACACACTGGACATACTCGATACACTGGACACACTGGACACACTGGACATACTCGATACACTGGACACACTGGACATACTGGACATACTAGATACACTGGACATACTGGACATACTAGATACACTGGACACACTGGACACACTGGACATACTCGATACACTGGACACACTGGACATACTCGATACACTGGACACACTGGACACACTGGACATACTCGATACACTGGACACACTGGACATACTAGATACACTGGACACACTGGACATACTAGATACACTGGACACACTGGACATACTAGATACACTGGACACACTGGACATACTCGATACACTGGACACACTGGACACACTGGACATACTAGATACACTGGACATACTCAATATACTCGATACACTGGACACACTGGACATACTCGATACACTGGACACACTGGACATACTGGACATACTCATTACACTGGACACACTGGACATACTGGACATACTAGATACACTGGACACACTGGACATACTGGGCACACTGGACATACTCGATACACTGGACATACTGGACATACTCGATACACTGGACATACTGGACATACTAGATACACTGGACATACTGGACATACTAGATACACTGGACACACTGGACATACTGGACACACTGGACATACTGGACATACTCGATACACTGGACACACTGGACACACTGGACATACTCGATACACTGGACACACTGGACATACTGGACATACTAGATACACTGGACACACTGGACATACTCGATACACTGGACACACTGGACATACTCGATACACTGGACACACTGGACACACTGGACATACTCGATACACTGGACACACTGGACATACTAGATACACTGGACACACTGGACATACTAGATACACTGGACACACTGGACATACTCGATACACTGGACACACTGGACATACTGGACATACTAGATACACTGGACATACTAGATACACGGGACATACTAGATACACTGGACATACTCAATATACTCGATACACTGGACACACTGGACATACTCGATACACTGGACACACTGGACATACTGGACATACTCATTACACTGGACACACTGGACATACTGGACATACTAGATACACTGGACACACTGGACATACTGGACACACTGGACATACTGGACATACTCGATACACTGGACATACTGGACATACTCGATACACTGGACATACTGGACATACTAGATACACTGGACATACTGGACATACTAGATACACTGGACACACTGGACATACTGGACACACTGGACATACTGGACATACTCGATACACTGGACATACTGGACATACTAGATACACTGGACACACTGGACATACTCGATACACTGGACACACTGGACATACTAGATACACTGAACACACTGGACACACTGGACATACTCGATACACTGGACACACTGGACACACTGGACATACTCGATACACTGGACACACTGGACATACTGGACATACTAGATACACTGGACATACTGGACATACTAGATACACGGGACATACTAGATACACTGGACACTGGAAATACTCAATATACTCGACACACTGGACACACTGGACATACTCGACACACTGGACATACTGGACATACTCGATACACTGGACACACTGGACATACTGGACATACTCGATACACTGGACACACTGGACATACTAGATACACTGGACACACTGGACATACCGGACATACTAGATACACTGGACACACTGGACATACTCGACACACTGGACATACTGGACATACTCGATACACTGGACACACTGGACATACTCGACACACTGGACATACTGGACATACTCGATACACTGGACACACTGGACATACTGGACATACTCGATACACTGGACACACTGGACATACTGGACATACTAGATACACTGGACATACTGGACATACTCGATACACTGGACATACTGGACATACTGGACATACTAGATACACTGGACATACTGGACACACTGGACATACTGGACATACTAGATACACTGGACATACTGGACACACTGGACACTGGCAGGTCAGGACACACTGGACTTACTGGACATACTAGATACACTGGACATACTAGATACACTGGACACTGGACATACTGGACATACTCAATATACTCGATACACTGGACACACTGGACATACTCGACACACTGGACATACTGGACATACTCGATACACTGGACACACTGGACATACTGGACATACTCGATACACTGGACACACTGGACATACTGGACATACTAGATACACTGGACATACTGGACATACTAGATACACTGGACACACTGGACATACTGGACATACTCAATATACTCGATACACTGGACACACTGGACATACTCGATACACTGGACATACTGGACATACTAGATACACTGGACATACTGGACATACTAGATACACTGGACACACTGGACATACTGGACATACTGGACATACTGGACATACTCGATACACTGGACATACTGGACATACTAGATACACTGGACATACTGGACACACTGGACATACTGGACATACTAGATACACTGGACATACTGGACACAGGCAGGTCAGGACACACTGGACTTACTGGACATACTCGATACACTGGACATACTGGACTTACTGGACATACTAGATACACTGGACATACTGGACACACTGGACCCTGGCAGGTCAGGACACACTGGACTTACTGGACATACTAGATACACTGGACATACTAGATACACTGGACACTGGACATACTAGATACACTGGACATAAGCGATACACTGGACATACACGATACACTGGACATACTGGACATACTAGATACACTGGACACACTGGACATACTCGACACACTGGACATACTGGACATACTCGATACACTGGACACACTGGACATACTGGACATACTCGATACACTGGACACACTGGACATACTGGACATACTAGATACACTGGACATACTGGACATACTAGATACACTGGACACACTGGACATACTCGATACACTGGACATACTGGACATACTAGATACACTGGACATAAGCGATACACTGGACATACGCGATACACTGGACATACTGGACATACTAGATACACTGGACATACTGGACATACTAGATACACTGGACATACTGGACATACTCAATATACTCGATACACTGGACACACTGGACATACTCGATACACTGGACATACTGGACATACTAGATACACTGGACATAAGCGATACACTGGACATACGCGATACACTGGACATACTGGACATACTAGATACACTGGACACACTGGACATACTGGACACACTGGACATACTGGACATGCTCGATACACTGGACATACTGGACATACTGGACATACTAGATACACTGGACTTACTGGACACACTGGACATACTGGACATACTAGATACACTGGACATACTGGACACACTGGACACTGGCAGGTCAGGACACACTGGACACACTGGACATACTCGATACACTGGACATACTGGACACACTGGACATACTGGACATACTAGATACACTGGACATACTGGACACACTGGACACACTGGACATACTCGATACACTGGACACACTGGACACACTGGACACACTGGACATACTCGATACACTGGACACACTGGACATACTGGACATACTAGATACACTGGACATACTGGACATACTAGATACACTGGACACACTGGACACACTGGACATACTCGATACACTGGACACACTGGACATACTGGACATACTCGATACACTGGACACACTGGACATACTGGACATACTAGATACACTGGACACACTGGACATACTGGACATACTCGATACACTGGACATACTGGACATACTCGATACACTGGACATACTGGACATACTCGATACACTGGACATACTGGACATACTAGATACACTGGACACACTGGACATACGCGATACACTGGACATACTAGATACACTGGACACACTGGACATACTGGACACACTGGACATACTGGACATACTCGATACACTGGACATACTGGACATACTGGACATACTAGATACACTGGACATACTGGACACACTGGACACTGGCAGGTCAGGACACACTGGATTTACTGGACATACTCGATACACTGGACATACTGGACTTACTGGACATACTAGATACACTGGACATACTGGACACACTGGACCCTGGCAGGTCAGGACACACTGGACTTACTGGACATACTAGATACACTGGACATACTAGATACACTGGACACTGGACATACTGGACATACTCAATATACTCGATACACTGGACACACTGGACATACTCGACACACTGGACATACTGGACATACTCGATACACTGGACACACTGGACATACTGGACATACTCGATACACTGGACACACTGGACATACTGGACATACTAGATACACTGGACATACTGGACATACTAGATACACTGGACGTACTGGACATAATAGATACACTGGACATACTGGACATACTCAATATACTCGATACACTGGACACACTGGACATACTCGATACACTGGACATACTGGACATACTAGATACACTGGACATAAGCGATACACTGGACATACGCGATACACTGGACATACTGGACATACTAGATACACTGGACACACTGGACATACTCGACACACTGGACATACTGGACATACTCGATACACTGGACACACTGGACATACTGGACATACTCGATACACTGGACACACTGGACATACTGGACATACTAGATACACTGGACATACTAGATACACTGGACATAATGGACATACTCAATATACTCGATACACTGGACACACTGGACATACTCGATACACTGGACATACTGGACATACTAGATACACTGGACATACGCGATACACTGGACATACTGGACATACTAGATACACTGGACATACTGGACACACTGGACATACTGGACATGCTCGATACACTGGACATACTGGACATACTGGACATACTAGATACACTGGACATACTGGACACACTGGACATACTGGACATACTAGATACACTGGACATACTGGACACACTGGACACTGGCAGGTCAGGACACACTGGACATACTGGACATACTAGATACACTGGACACACTGGACATACTCGACACACTGGACATACTGGACATACTCGATACACTGGACACACTGGACATACTGGACATACTCGATACACTGGACACACTGGACATACTGGACATACTAGATACACTGGACATACTAGATACACTGGACATACTGGACATACTCAATATACTCGATACACTGGACACACTGGACATACTCGATACACTGGACATACTGGACATACTAGATACACTGGACATAAGCGATACACTGGACATACGCGATACACTGGACATACTGGACATACTAGATACACTGGACATACTGGACACACTGGACATACTGGACATGCTCGATACACTGGACATACTGGACATACTGGACATACTAGATACACTGGACATACTGGACACACTGGACATACTGGACATACTAGATACACTGGACATACTGGACACACTGGACACTGGCAGGTCAGGACACACTGGACATACTGGACATACTAGATACACTGGACACACTGGACATACTCGATACACTGGACACACTGGACATACTAGATACACTGAACACACTGGACACACTGGACATACTCGATACACTGGACACACTGGACACACTGGACATACTCGATACACTGGACACACTGGACATACTGGACATACTAGATACACTGGACATACTGGACATACTAGATACACTGGACACACTGGACACACTGGACATACTCGATACACTGGACACACTGGACATACTCGATACACTGGACACACTGGACACACTGGACATACTCGATACACTGGACACACTGGACATACTAGATACACTGGACACACTGGACATACTAGATACACTGGACACACTGGACATACTAGATACACTGGACACACTGGACATACTCGATACACTGGACACACTGGACATACTGGACATACTAGATACACTGGACATACTAGATACACGGGACATACTAGATACACTGGACATACTCAATATACTCGATACACTGGACACACTGGACATACTCGATACACTGGACACACTGGACATACTGGACATACTCATTACACTGGACACACTGGACATACTGGACATACTAGATACACTGGACACACTGGACATACTGGGCACACTGGACATACTCGATACACTGGACATACTGGACATACTCGATACACTGGACATACTGGACATACTAGATACACTGGACATACTGGACATACTAGATACACTGGACACACTGGACATACTGGACACACTGGACATACTGGACATACTCGATACACTGGACACACTGGACACACTGGACATACTCGATACACTGGACACACTGGACATACTGGACATACTAGATACACTGGACATACTGGACATACTAGATACACTGGACACACTGGACACACTGGACATACTCGATACACTGGACACACTGGACATACTCGATACACTGGACACACTGGACACACTGGACATACTCGATACACTGGACACACTGGACATACTAGATACACTGGACACACTGGACATACTAGATACACTGGACACACTGGACATACTCGATACACTGGACACACTGGACATACTGGACATACTAGATACACTGGACATACTAGATACACGGGACATACTAGATACACTGGACATACTCAATATACTCGATACACTGGACACACTGGACATACTCGATACACTGGACACACTGGACACACTGGACATACTCATTACACTGGACACACTGGACATACTGGACATACTAGATACACTGGACACACTGGACATACTGGACACACTGGACATACTGGACATACTCGATACACTGGACATACTGGACATACTCGATACACTGGACATACTGGACATACTAGATACACTGGACATACTGGACATACTAGATACACTGGACACACTGGACATACTGGACATACTGGACATACTCGATACACTGGACATACTGGACATACTAGATACACTGGACACACTGGACATACTCGATACACTGGACACACTGGACATACTAGATACACTGAACACACTGGACACACTGGACACACTGGACATACTCGATACACTGGACACACTGGACACACTGGACATACTCGATACACTGGACACACTGGACATACTGGGCATACTAGATACACTGGACATACTGGACATACTAGATACACGGGACATACTAGATACACTGGACACTGGAAATACTCAATATACTCGATACACTGGACACACTGGACATACTCGACACACTGGACATACTGGACATACTCGATACACTGGACACACTGGACATACTGGACATACTCGATACACTGGACACACTGGACATACTAGATACACTGGACACACTGGACATACCGGACATACTAGATACACTGGACACACTGGACATACTCGACACACTGGACATACTGGACATACTCGATACACTGGACACACTGGACATACTCGACACACTGGACATACTGGACATACTCGATACACTGGACACACTGGACATACTGGACATACTCGATACACTGGACACACTGGACATACTGGACATACTAGATACACTGGACACACTGGACATACTGGACATACTAGATACACTGGACATAAGCGATACACTGGACATACGCGATACACTGGACATACTGGACATACTAGATACACTGGACATACTGGACACACTGGACATACTGGACATGCTCGATACACTGGACATACTGGACATACTGGACATACTAGATACACTGGACATAAGCGATACACTGGACATACGCGATACACTGGACATACTGGACATACTAGATACACTGGACATACTGGACACACTGGACATACTGGACATGCTCGATACACTGGACATACTGGACATACTGGACATACTAGATACACTGGACATACTGGACACACTGGACATACTGGACATACTAGATACACTGGACATACTGGACACACTGGACACTGGCAGGTCAGGACACACTGGACACACTGGACATACTAGATACACTGGACACACTGGACATACTCGATACACTGGACACACTGGACACACTGGACATACTCGATACACTGGACACACTGGACATACTGGACATACTAGATACACTGGACATACTAGATACACTGGACACACTGGACACACTGGACATACTCGATACACTGGACACACTGGACATACTCGATACACTGGACACACTGGACACACTGGACATACTCGATACACTGGACACACTGGACATACTAGATACACTGGACACACTGGACATACTAGATACACTGGACACACTGGACATACTAGATACACTGGACACACTGGACATACTCGATACACTGGACACACTGGACATACTGGACATACTAGATACACTGGACATACTAGATACACGGGACATACTAGATACACTGGACATACTCAATATACTCGATACACTGGACACACTGGACATACTCGATACACTGGACACACTGGACATACTGGACATACTCGATACACTGGACACACTGGACATACTGGACATACTAGATACACTGGACACACTGGACATACTGGGCACACTGGACATACTCGATACACTGGACATACTGGACATACTCGATACACTGGACATACTGGACATACTAGATACACTGGACATACTGGACATACTAGATACACTGGACACACTGGACATACTGGACACACTGGACATACTGGACATACTCGATACACTGGACACACTGGACACACTGGACATACTCGATACACTGGACACACTGGACATACTGGACATACTAGATACACTGGACATACTGGACATACTAGATACACTGGACACACTGGACACACTGGACATACTCGATACACTGGACACACTGGACATACTCGATACACTGGACACACTGGACACACTGGACATACTCGATACACTGGACACACTGGACATACTAGATACACTGGACACACTGGACATACTAGATACACTGGACACACTGGACATACTCGATACACTGGACATACTGGACATACTAGATACACTGGACATAAGCGATACACTGGACATACGCGATACACTGGACATACTGGACATACTAGATACACTGGACACACTGGACATACTGGACACACTGGACATACTGGACATGCTCGATACACTGGACATACTGGACATACTGGACATACTAGATACACTGGACTTACTGGACACACTGGACATACTGGACATACTAGATACACTGGACATACTGGACACACTGGACACTGGCAGGTCAGGACACACTGGACACACTGGACATACTCGATACACTGGACATACTGGACACACTGGACATACTGGACATACTAGATACACTGGACATACTGGACACACTGGACACACTGGACATACTCGATACACTGGACACACTGGACACACTGGACACACTGGACATACTCGATACACTGGACACACTGGACATACTGGACATACTAGATACACTGGACATACTGGACATACTAGATACACTGGACACACTGGACACACTGGACATACTCGATACACTGGACACACTGGACATACTGGACATACTCGATACACTGGACACACTGGACATACTGGACATACTAGATACACTGGACACACTGGACATACTGGACATACTCGATACACTGGACATACTGGACATACTCGATACACTGGACATACTGGACATACTCGATACACTGGACATACTGGACATACTAGATACACTGGACACACTGGACATACGCGATACACTGGACATACTAGATACACTGGACACACTGGACATACTGGACACACTGGACATACTGGACATACTCGATACACTGGACATACTGGACATACTGGACATACTAGATACACTGGACATACTGGACACACTGGACACTGGCAGGTCAGGACACACTGGATTTACTGGACATACTCGATACACTGGACATACTGGACTTACTGGACATACTAGATACACTGGACATACTGGACACACTGGACCCTGGCAGGTCAGGACACACTGGACTTACTGGACATACTAGATACACTGGACATACTAGATACACTGGACACTGGACATACTGGACATACTCAATATACTCGATACACTGGACACACTGGACATACTCGACACACTGGACATACTGGACATACTCGATACACTGGACACACTGGACATACTGGACATACTCGATACACTGGACACACTGGACATACTGGACATACTAGATACACTGGACATACTGGACATACTAGATACACTGGACGTACTGGACATAATAGATACACTGGACATACTGGACATACTCAATATACTCGATACACTGGACACACTGGACATACTCGATACACTGGACATACTGGACATACTAGATACACTGGACATAAGCGATACACTGGACATACGCGATACACTGGACATACTGGACATACTAGATACACTGGACACACTGGACATACTCGACACACTGGACATACTGGACATACTCGATACACTGGACACACTGGACATACTGGACATACTCGATACACTGGACACACTGGACATACTGGACATACTAGATACACTGGACATACTAGATACACTGGACATAATGGACATACTCAATATACTCGATACACTGGACACACTGGACATACTCGATACACTGGACATACTGGACATACTAGATACACTGGACATACGCGATACACTGGACATACTGGACATACTAGATACACTGGACATACTGGACACACTGGACATACTGGACATGCTCGATACACTGGACATACTGGACATACTGGACATACTAGATACACTGGACATACTGGACACACTGGACATACTGGACATACTAGATACACTGGACATACTGGACACACTGGACACTGGCAGGTCAGGACACACTGGACATACTGGACATACTAGATACACTGGACACACTGGACATACTCGACACACTGGACATACTGGACATACTCGATACACTGGACACACTGGACATACTGGACATACTCGATACACTGGACACACTGGACATACTGGACATACTAGATACACTGGACATACTAGATACACTGGACATACTGGACATACTCAATATACTCGATACACTGGACACACTGGACATACTCGATACACTGGACATACTGGACATACTAGATACACTGGACATAAGCGATACACTGGACATACGCGATACACTGGACATACTGGACATACTAGATACACTGGACATACTGGACACACTGGACATACTGGACATGCTCGATACACTGGACATACTGGACATACTGGACATACTAGATACACTGGACATACTGGACACACTGGACATACTGGACATACTAGATAC
Source organism: Siphamia tubifer (assembly GCA_020466265.1). NCBI lineage: Eukaryota > Metazoa > Chordata > Actinopteri > Kurtiformes > Apogonidae > Siphamia > Siphamia tubifer. The sequence goes on from CM035805.1 coordinate 5,793,401, forward strand.
ACTGGACATACTGGACACACTGGACACTGGCAGGTCAGGACACACTGGACATACTGGACATACTAGATACACTGGACACACTGGACATACTCGATACACTGGACACACTGGACATACTAGATACACTGAACACACTGGACACACTGGACATACTCGATACACTGGACACACTGGACACACTGGACATACTCGATACACTGGACACACTGGACATACTGGACATACTAGATACACTGGACATACTGGACATACTAGATACACTGGACACACTGGACACACTGGACATACTCGATACACTGGACACACTGGACATACTCGATACACTGGACACACTGGACACACTGGACATACTCGATACACTGGACACACTGGACATACTAGATACACTGGACACACTGGACATACTAGATACACTGGACACACTGGACATACTAGATACACTGGACACACTGGACATACTCGATACACTGGACACACTGGACATACTGGACATACTAGATACACTGGACATACTAGATACACGGGACATACTAGATACACTGGACATACTCAATATACTCGATACACTGGACACACTGGACATACTCGATACACTGGACACACTGGACATACTGGACATACTCATTACACTGGACACACTGGACATACTGGACATACTAGATACACTGGACACACTGGACATACTGGGCACACTGGACATACTCGATACACTGGACATACTGGACATACTCGATACACTGGACATACTGGACATACTAGATACACTGGACATACTGGACATACTAGATACACTGGACACACTGGACATACTGGACACACTGGACATACTGGACATACTCGATACACTGGACACACTGGACACACTGGACATACTCGATACACTGGACACACTGGACATACTGGACATACTAGATACACTGGACATACTGGACATACTAGATACACTGGACACACTGGACACACTGGACATACTCGATACACTGGACACACTGGACATACTCGATACACTGGACACACTGGACACACTGGACATACTCGATACACTGGACACACTGGACATACTAGATACACTGGACACACTGGACATACTAGATACACTGGACACACTGGACATACTCGATACACTGGACACACTGGACATACTGGACATACTAGATACACTGGACATACTAGATACACGGGACATACTAGATACACTGGACATACTCAATATACTCGATACACTGGACACACTGGACATACTCGATACACTGGACACACTGGACACACTGGACATACTCATTACACTGGACACACTGGACATACTGGACATACTAGATACACTGGACACACTGGACATACTGGACACACTGGACATACTGGACATACTCGATACACTGGACATACTGGACATACTCGATACACTGGACATACTGGACATACTAGATACACTGGACATACTGGACATACTAGATACACTGGACACACTGGACATACTGGACATACTGGACATACTCGATACACTGGACATACTGGACATACTAGATACACTGGACACACTGGACATACTCGATACACTGGACACACTGGACATACTAGATACACTGAACACACTGGACACACTGGACACACTGGACATACTCGATACACTGGACACACTGGACACACTGGACATACTCGATACACTGGACACACTGGACATACTGGGCATACTAGATACACTGGACATACTGGACATACTAGATACACGGGACATACTAGATACACTGGACACTGGAAATACTCAATATACTCGATACACTGGACACACTGGACATACTCGACACACTGGACATACTGGACATACTCGATACACTGGACACACTGGACATACTGGACATACTCGATACACTGGACACACTGGACATACTAGATACACTGGACACACTGGACATACCGGACATACTAGATACACTGGACACACTGGACATACTCGACACACTGGACATACTGGACATACTCGATACACTGGACACACTGGACATACTCGACACACTGGACATACTGGACATACTCGATACACTGGACACACTGGACATACTGGACATACTCGATACACTGGACACACTGGACATACTGGACATACTAGATACACTGGACACACTGGACATACTGGACATACTAGATACACTGGACATAAGCGATACACTGGACATACGCGATACACTGGACATACTGGACATACTAGATACACTGGACATACTGGACACACTGGACATACTGGACATGCTCGATACACTGGACATACTGGACATACTGGACATACTAGATACACTGGACATAAGCGATACACTGGACATACGCGATACACTGGACATACTGGACATACTAGATACACTGGACATACTGGACACACTGGACATACTGGACATGCTCGATACACTGGACATACTGGACATACTGGACATACTAGATACACTGGACATACTGGACACACTGGACATACTGGACATACTAGATACACTGGACATACTGGACACACTGGACACTGGCAGGTCAGGACACACTGGACACACTGGACATACTAGATACACTGGACACACTGGACATACTCGATACACTGGACACACTGGACACACTGGACATACTCGATACACTGGACACACTGGACATACTGGACATACTAGATACACTGGACATACTAGATACACTGGACACACTGGACACACTGGACATACTCGATACACTGGACACACTGGACATACTCGATACACTGGACACACTGGACACACTGGACATACTCGATACACTGGACACACTGGACATACTAGATACACTGGACACACTGGACATACTAGATACACTGGACACACTGGACATACTAGATACACTGGACACACTGGACATACTCGATACACTGGACACACTGGACATACTGGACATACTAGATACACTGGACATACTAGATACACGGGACATACTAGATACACTGGACATACTCAATATACTCGATACACTGGACACACTGGACATACTCGATACACTGGACACACTGGACATACTGGACATACTCGATACACTGGACACACTGGACATACTGGACATACTAGATACACTGGACACACTGGACATACTGGGCACACTGGACATACTCGATACACTGGACATACTGGACATACTCGATACACTGGACATACTGGACATACTAGATACACTGGACATACTGGACATACTAGATACACTGGACACACTGGACATACTGGACACACTGGACATACTGGACATACTCGATACACTGGACACACTGGACACACTGGACATACTCGATACACTGGACACACTGGACATACTGGACATACTAGATACACTGGACATACTGGACATACTAGATACACTGGACACACTGGACACACTGGACATACTCGATACACTGGACACACTGGACATACTCGATACACTGGACACACTGGACACACTGGACATACTCGATACACTGGACACACTGGACATACTAGATACACTGGACACACTGGACATACTAGATACACTGGACACACTGGACATACTCGATACACTGGACACACTGGACATACTGGACATACTAGATACACTGGACATACTAGATACACGGGACATACTAGATACACTGGACATACTCAATATACTCGATACACTGGACACACTGGACATACTCGATACACTGGACACACTGGACATACTGGACATACTCATTACACTGGACACACTGGACATACTGGACATACTAGATACACTGGACACACTGGACATACTGGACACACTGGACATACTGGACATACTCGATACACTGGACATACTGGACATACTCGATACACTGGACATACTGGACATACTAGATACACTGGACATACTGGACATACTAGATACACTGGACACACTGGACATACTGGACATACTGGACATACTCGATACACTGGACATACTGGACATACTAGATACACTGGACACACTGGACATACTCGATACACTGGACACACTGGACATACTAGATACACTGAACACACTGGACACACTGGACACACTGGACATACTCGATACACTGGACACACTGGACACACTGGACATACTCGATACACTGGACACACTGGACATACTGGACATACTAGATACACTGGACATACTGGACATACTAGATACACGGGACATACTAGATACACTGGACACTGGAAATACTCAATATACTCGATACACTGGACACACTGGACATACTCGACACACTGGACATACTGGACATACTAGATACACTGGACATACTGGACATACTGGACATACTGGACATACTCGATACACTGGACATACTGGACATACTAGATACACTGGACACACTGGACATACTCGACACACTGGACATACTGGACATACTCGATACACTGGACACACTGGACATACTGGACATACTGGACATACTGGACATACTCGATACACTGGACATACTGGACATACTGGACATACTAGATACACTGGACATACTGGACACACTGGACATACTGGACATACTAGATACACTGGACACACTGGACATACTGGACATACTAGATACACTGGACATAAGCGATACACTGGACATACGCGATACACTGGACATACTGGACATACTAGATACACTGGACATACTGGACACACTGGACATACTGGACATGCTCGATACACTGGACATACTGGACATACTGGACATACTAGATACACTGGACATACTGGACACACTGGACATACTGGACATACTAGATACACTGGACATACTGGACACACTGGACACTGGCAGGTCAGGACACACTGGACACACTGGACATACTAGATACACTGGACACACTGGACATACTGGACACACTGGACATACTGGACATACTCGATACACTGGACACACTGGACACACTGGACATACTCGATACACTGGACACACTGGACATACTGGACATACGCGATACACTGGACATACTGGACATACTAGATACACTGGACATACTGGACACACTGGACATACTGGACATGCTCGATACACTGGACATACTGGACATACTGGACATACTAGATACACTGGACATAAGCGATACACTGGACATACGCGATACACTGGACATACTGGACATACTAGATACACTGGACATACTGGACACACTGGACATACTGGACATGCTCGATACACTGGACATACTGGACATACTGGACATACTAGATACACTGGACATACTGGACACACTGGACATACTGGACATACTAGATACACTGGACATACTGGACACACTGGACACTGGCAGGTCAGGACACACTGGACACACTGGACATACTAGATACACTGGACACACTGGACATACTCGATACACTGGACACACTGGACACACTGGACATACTCGATACACTGGACACACTGGACATACTGGACATACTAGATACACTGGACATACTAGATACACTGGACACACTGGACACACTGGACATACTCGATACACTGGACACACTGGACATACTCGATACACTGGACACACTGGACACACTGGACATACTCGATACACTGGACACACTGGACATACTAGATACACTGGACACACTGGACATACTAGATACACTGGACACACTGGACATACTAGATACACTGGACACACTGGACATACTCGATACACTGGACACACTGGACATACTGGACATACTAGATACACTGGACATACTAGATACACGGGACATACTAGATACACTGGACATACTCAATATACTCGATACACTGGACACACTGGACATACTCGATACACTGGACACACTGGACATACTGGACATACTCGATACACTGGACACACTGGACATACTGGACATACTAGATACACTGGACACACTGGACATACTGGGCACACTGGACATACTCGATACACTGGACATACTGGACATACTCGATACACTGGACATACTGGACATACTAGATACACTGGACATACTGGACATACTAGATACACTGGACACACTGGACATACTGGACACACTGGACATACTGGACATACTCGATACACTGGACACACTGGACACACTGGACATACTCGATACACTGGACACACTGGACATACTGGACATACTAGATACACTGGACATACTGGACATACTAGATACACTGGACACACTGGACACACTGGACATACTCGATACACTGGACACACTGGACATACTCGATACACTGGACACACTGGACACACTGGACATACTCGATACACTGGACACACTGGACATACTAGATACACTGGACACACTGGACATACTAGATACACTGGACACACTGGACATACTCGATACACTGGACACACTGGACATACTGGACATACTAGATACACTGGACATACTAGATACACGGGACATACTAGATACACTGGACATACTCAATATACTCGATACACTGGACACACTGGACATACTCGATACACTGGACACACTGGACATACTGGACATACTCATTACACTGGACACACTGGACATACTGGACATACTAGATACACTGGACACACTGGACATACTGGACACACTGGACATACTGGACATACTCGATACACTGGACATACTGGACATACTCGATACACTGGACATACTGGACATACTAGATACACTGGACATACTGGACATACTAGATACACTGGACACACTGGACATACTGGACATACTGGACATACTCGATACACTGGACATACTGGACATACTAGATACACTGGACACACTGGACATACTCGATACACTGGACACACTGGACATACTAGATACACTGAACACACTGGACACACTGGACACACTGGACATACTCGATACACTGGACACACTGGACACACTGGACATACTCGATACACTGGACACACTGGACATACTGGACATACTAGATACACTGGACATACTGGACATACTAGATACACGGGACATACTAGATACACTGGACACTGGAAATACTCAATATACTCGATACACTGGACACACTGGACATACTCGACACACTGGACATACTGGACATACTCGATACACTGGACACACTGGACATACTGGACATACTCGATACACTGGACACACTGGACATACTAGATACACTGGACACACTGGACATACCGGACATACTAGATACACTGGACACACTGGACATACTCGACACACTGGACATACTGGACATACTCGATACACTGGACACACTGGACATACTCGACACACTGGACATACTGGACATACTCGATACACTGGACACACTGGACATACTGGACATACTCGATACACTGGACACACTGGACATACTGGACATACTAGATACACTGGACATACTGGACATACTAGATACACTGGACGTACTGGACATACTAGATACACTGGACATACTGGACATACTCAATATACTCGATACACTGGACACACTGGACATACTCGATACACTGGACATACTGGACATACTAGATACACTGGACATAAGCGATACACTGGACATACGCGATACACTGGACATACTGGACATACTAGATACACTGGACACACTGGACATACTGGACACACTGGACATACTGGACATACTCGATACACTGGACATACTGGACATACTGGACATACTAGATACACTGGACATACTGGACACACTGGACATACTGGACATACTAGATACACTGGACATACTGGACACACTGGACACTGGCAGGTCAGGACACACTGGACTTACTGGACATACTAGATACACTGGACATACTAGATACACTGGACATACTGGACATACTCAATATACTCGATACACTGGACACACTGGACATACTCGACACACTGGACATACTGGACATACTCGATACACTGGACACACTGGACATACTGGACATACTCGATACACTGGACACACTGGACATACTGGACATACTAGATACACTGGACATACTGGACATACTAGATACACTGGACACACTGGACATACTGGACATACTCAATATACTCGATACACTGGACACACTGGACATACTCGATACACTGGACATACTGGACATACTAGATACACTGGACATACTGGACATACTAGATACACTGGACATACTGGACATACTGGACATACTGGACATACTCGATACACTGGACATACTGGACATACTAGATACACTGGACATACTGGACACACTGGACATACTGGACATACTAGATACACTGGACATACTGGACACAGGCAGGTCAGGACACACTGGACTTACTGGACATACTCGATACACTGGACATACTGGACTTACTGGACATACTAGATACACTGGACATACTGGACACACTGGACCCTGGCAGGTCAGGACACACTGGACTTACTGGACATACTAGATACACTGGACATACTAGATACACTGGACACTGGACATACTGGACATACTCAATATACTCGATACACTGGACACACTGGACATACTCGACACACTGGACATACTGGACATACTCGATACACTGGACACACTGGACATACTGGACATACTCGATACACTGGACACACTGGACATACTGGACATACTAGATACACTGGACATACTGGACATACTAGATACACTGGACACACTGGACATACTGGACATACTCAATATACTCGATACACTGGACACACTGGACACACTCGATACACTGGACACACTGGACATACTAGATACACTGGACACACTGGACATAAGCGATACACTGGACATACGCGATACACTGGACATACTGGACATACTAGATACACTGGACACTGGACATACTGGACATACTGGACACACTGGACATACTGGACATACTCGATACACTGGACATACTGGACATACTCGATACACTGGACATACTGGACATACTCGATACACTGGACACACTGGACATACTGGACACTGCTAGGTCTGGACCAGTGGCGGACTGGCACCAAAAAGAGGCCCTGGCAATTTTGATAGAGAGGCCACATTTGTGGGCACATTGTCGGGCACAGGCTTTTTAGAGAATAACTCCACAATATTTGCGCTTTTCCCAGATTCAGCCAATAAATTCAGGCTATTTGTCCTTTATAGGAAAAAACTGTCATTATTATTATTTACTTTAGTAGGCCTATTATTTGTCAGGGTTAACTGGCTGTTTTGTTTGTTTGCTTTCCCCCCCTCTTTTTTGTGGCCGCCTTCAGCTCCGCTTTATTAATTTTTTATTATTTTTATTTATTCATTTATTGATTTGCGGCCTCCTATCGACGCAGCCGGTTCACTTTATTTATTTATTTATTTATTCATTCATTCATTCAGCCTAATCATTTGCGGCCGCCTATTGATGCGGCCGCTCCGCTTTATATTTTCATTTATTTATTTGTCTGTGATGCCGCCTGTTGTGGCCGTTTGGTGATGCGACCGAAAGCCGCATCACCAAACGGCCACAGTGGCATTTGCCCACATTGCCCAATGGCCAGTCCGTCCCTGGTCTGGACACACTGGACATACTGGACACACTGGACACTGGCAGGTCTGGACACACTGGACATCAGTCTCGTCCACACTCATTGTCTTCTTGGGCGGCTGTGGTTCAGTTGGTAGAGCAGGTCGTCCAATGACTGAAAGGTTGGTGGTTCACGTCCTGGCTCTGGCTGTCCACATGTCCAAGTGTCCTTGGACAAAGACACTGAACCCTTAGTCTCCCAGTAGGACTGACAGAACCTTAGAACCTACTGGTGTATGAGTGTGTGTGAATGGGTGAATGTGAGGCTAATGTAAAGAACTATAGAATAAATATTTTGTAATAAAGTACCATATTTTGTAACACATTTTACAGCAGCAGATGCTTTAGTGTGACATTAAAACTACTACATTCCCAGTGGTTTATGCTCAGACATATTAGACATGGACCATTTGAAATATAGAAGAAGACACTAAAATATTTTAAATATATTTTGGAAATAGAAATGTACCAAAATTATTATAGAATGAAATGAAAAGGTTATTACATTTAGGATGTTTAAGTTTTCAACAGACCTTTCTATTTGTATTTCCTCCTTCACTTTGACATGTTCAGTAGAGTTGTCTACTGTCATCTACTGGTGGGAGGTGGTAACAACAACAACAACAACAACAACAACAACAACAACAACAACAACAACAACAACAACAACAGTTAACCCTTTAACTCCTGAGACTTTAGCAGTTCCACAGTAAAATAAATAACTATAAAATAAGCAACAAAAAGGAACAAAATCAAAAAAACTATCAAAAAATCAAGAATATACCAACAAAATAATAAATAATATGAACAATGTAAGATGTAATTTAAGAAAAATGAACAAAATAAGCAACAACATTAAAAAAAAACCTTATAAATATTGACAAAATATTAAAGAACATGAAAAAAAGAACTACAATGAAGTTTAAAAAAAAGTAAAATAAATAAATAATTAAATTTGTAATTTGTTTCTAGTAGTTTTAGTTTTTGATTTTTATTTGTCATTAAATTATTATTATTATTATTATTATTATTATTATTATTATTATTATTATTATTATTATTATTATTATTATTATTATTATTATTACTACATTATTGTGACAATCAAAAGATATTTAACAAAAAATCTCCATAAAGCAATTTATTGTTTTTCAAATATTTTAATCCTTAAACTTTGAAGACTAGCAGTTCCACAATGAAAAAATAAATAAATAAAATAAGCAACAAAATAAACAAAAACAGGCAAAATTATCAATTAAAAATGTTTCCAGTAGTTTTAGTTTTGGCGTTTTCTTTTTCATTACATTATTATTATTATTATTATTATTATTATTATTATTATTATTATTATTATTATTATTATTATTATTATTATTATTATTATTTAGTTTATTTTATTTTTTCATTACATTATTATTATTATTTATTTATTTAATTTAAGTTTTTTTTTTCATTACATTATTAAACGTCTTCACTCATCATGTTTGACAGTAAATGTTTGTGTTTGTTGTCCAGGGTGGACCATGGAGGACCACAGACGTCCACTGCTGCTCTGAAGAAAGGTAAGGACGGCTGACAATGTTAGAGCTGTGATCAAACTGATCAAATGCTTCCAGAATCAAACTAATCAACGTCTGTGAAATGTCTGAAATGATGGTTGGATCAAGTTTCTAAGATAATGTCACATTTTATTGATTATTTTGTGATCAGCTTTTTGATCTGCATGTTTTTCCGATCGCTGATTAGGCTATTATTAACCAATAGCAGCTGATGATGATCGGCAGCCGATCAATCGATGCAACATTAATTATTAGTAAAATGTATTATTATTATTATTATTATTATTATTATTATTATTATTATTATTATTATTATTATTATTATTATTATTATTATTATTATTATCATATTTTCTGCACTATAAGGCACATTATCAATGAATGCTTTATTTTTTAGGTTTGTTTCATATATAAGGAACACTGGACATTAAGGCACATTAAGTGAAGTCGAAATTTTAAATTAAAAGTGAAAATTCCCAGTCACTAAGTACAAACAGAATGAATCCATATATAAGGCGCACTGTGGTTTTTGAAGGAAAAACCTTATAGTCCAGAAAATACAGAACTATTATCATCACAATAATTATTATTATCACCATTATTATTATTATTATCATCATTATAATTATTATCATTATCATTATAATTATCATTATCATTATAATTATCATTATAATTATCATTATAATTATAATTATTATTATCATCATTATAATGATAATTATCATTATAATTATCATTATCATTATAATTATTATCATCTTAGTGTGAATCACATACCTAATGCACTTTTATTTTTGTCTCCATCAGATTTCTGTGAACTGACCGTGGACATAAACTCCGCTCACAGGTTCCTCCAACTGACCCACGACAACAGGACGGCGGAATCTGGCGACGTGATCCAGCCGTACCCCGAACATCCGGACAGGTTCGACATCTGGTGTCAGGCGCTGTGTTCGCCCGCTCTGCCCGCTCGCTGTTACTGGGAGGTTCAGTGGAGCGGAGAGGTTCAGGTGGCAGTGTCGTACCGAAGCATCAACAGGAAAGGAGGCGGAGGAGACTGTGTGGTGGGAGAAAACCCCCTGTCCTGGAGCCTGTGGTGCTCCGCCGACGGCCACTCCGTCCGCCACGATAAGGTCAAGACCGTCCTCCCTCACTCCTCCGCCTCCTCTGGGCGAGTGGCGGTGGCTGTGGATCGTTCTGCCGGACGTGTGTCGTTCTATAAAGTGTGTTCAGGTGACCTGGTCCACCTGCACACCTTCAACACCGCCTTCAACCAACCTCTGTACGCAGCCTTCTGGTTCGGACCTCGTTCGTCTGTGTCTCTGTGCGACGTGTAGCAAGAAGAAAAAGCAACAAAATAAATACCACGAAAAAGTTGAGTTTGGCGAAAAAGAAAAAAAAAGGGAAAACAATTAATGAAGCGAAAAAATACAAAAAGAAAAAATTCTAGACTTTAGCAAAAATCTCGAATTAAGCAATAAATAATTAAATAAAGCAACAAATAAAATAAAAAAAATATCTTGAGGTTAGACAAAAATTGTTTTGAATGAAGCGAAAAAATACAAAAAGAAAAAAAATCTAGAATTTAGCAAAAAAAAAAAAAAAATCAAGGAAAAATTCTTGACTTTAGCAAAAATCTCGAATTAAGCAATAAATAATTAAATAAAGCAACAAATAAAATAAAAAATTATCTTGAGGTTATACAAAAAATGTTTTGAATGAAGCGAAAAAATGCAAAAAGAAAAAATTCTTGACTTTAGCAAAAATCTTGAATTAAGCAATAAATAATTAAATAAAGCAACAAATAAAATAAAAAATT
>CM035805.1:5808680-5811180 GCA_020466265.1 Siphamia tubifer
GGATTTATTTTTATATATGTGTCTGAAACCATTCTGATTTTTACTGGTCAAATGAGTATTATTTCTACCATGGGAAAAAAAATAAATGCAGTTTTCCTTTTTTTTTGTTTAGTTGAACTAGTACTTGTACTTTTTAAACTTTTCAGTAGTACTTCAGTACAGAATGTGAGTACTTTTACCATGTGTGATGGACTGTAAGTGTGTCTTCATTCTACTGTTGTGTTTCCCACCTCCTTAAGTCCAGTTAAAGGTGCCTTTCACAGAACTTTGATCAGATTAAAAAAGAACTTATCAGAAAGATTGGGCAGAAAAAACAATGACTCAGAGTATTTGGAGGAGGATCCTAAAAATACTACAAAAACAACTGTGCCGCTGGTGTCATATTACAAAGGTTTCAATACTTTAGATACTGACTATAGCCCCGCCCACTTCCTCTCACCGTCCAATCACATGAAGAATCAACAGGTAGTTTAGAAACACTTTTCTTTTCTTTCCTTCTTTCATAGTTCATAGAAAAACACGCAGAGGTTGAGTTTTAGCTGCACTTATTTTATTATTATTATTTTTTTAACATTTCTGTATTTTTGCAGTTTTTTTATTTGTCTTTTTAAAGGAAATAATTGCATTTTACTGCAATTTTTTTTAATATATGACCATATGTTTGTCATATTATTTGATATTTCATTACAGGTAATATTGGACATTATCTTTGCTGTTGTATTTATTTTGGATATAATTGTATTTTTCTTGTATTATTTTCAGATGTGTTGATGTTTTGGTCTGTTTTTGTGACACAGTTAAAACAGTCATTTTTGTCACATTTCCACTGGTTCTTATTTTTTTGTCATGTTTCTTCATTTTGGGAACGGATTTGTTTAGATTATTTTATCATCACCACCTTTTTGTCACAGTGTTTTTGTAACATTTCTTTGGATTTAATCATATTTCATTTGATCATTAGTACATTTTCATAACTTTTCTTTAGTTGTTGCAGTATTTATGTCATATTTCTTTAGTTGTCGCAGTATTTTTTGTCATATTTCTTTAGTCGTTGCAGTATTTTTGTCATATTTCTTTAGTCATTGCAGTATTTATGTCATAATTCTATTGGTTATCACAGTATTTATGTCATGTTTCTTTAGTCGTCGCAGTATTTTTGTCATATTTCTTTTTGGTCATTGCAGTATTTTTTGTCATATTTCTTTAGTCGTTGCAGTATTTATGTCATATTTCTTTAGTCGTTGCAGTATTTATGTCATATTTCTTTAGTCGTTGCAGTATTTTTGTCATATTTCTTTAGTCGTTGCAGTATTTTTGTCATATTTCTTTAGTCGTTGCAGTATTTATGTCATATTTCTTTAGTCGTTGCAGTATTTTTGTCACATTTCTTTAGTCGTTGCAGTATTTATGTCATATTTCTTTAGTCGTCGCGGTATTTTTGTCATATTTCTTTTTGGTCATTGCAGTATTTTTGTCATATTTCTTTAGTCATCGCAGTATTTTTGTCATTTTTTGTCATGTTTTTCTTTGGGTCATCATTTTCTTTTTGAATCGTGTTCCTTTCTTTCGCCGCTGTTTTCTGGTTGTGGTGGTCAGGGTTGCCATGGAGCGTCGTCAGAGTCTGGAGGACCAGCTCAGATGTCCGGTCTGTCTGGACGTCTTCAGTGAACCGCTCATGTTACAGTGTGGACACTCGTACTGCAGGTGTGGACAGGTGGGATTGGCTTCATTGTTGTTGTCATGGCGATGGGCTGACAGTGTCCATGTGCTCCACGCTGAACCAGGTGTTGTGTCCGGTCCATGACGATGGACACCCTGGGACAGTTGCAGTGTCCTGTGTGTCGGTGTTCGGTGGATGGAGACAGTCCTCCGCTCAATGTCAGCTTGGCTCGAATTATTGAGGCTGTGCAGGTAAAACAAACAAACAAACAAATGAAATGTAACCTGATACTTGTCCAATTTGGCTGAGCTTCAGTCCTTTTCTTCCTTCTATCCGTCACCAAACACCAAATTTTAGAACGATCCATGAAGAATTGGTGAAAAGTCGAGAAAATTAAATATGACATCAGACCGGACAGAAATCATGAGTTGATTCGGCTGAAATTTGGTCAGTTTCTTCCTTATGTTCATCTTCTTGTTCACACCAAATTTCACAATAATCCGTCAAGTATTGGCGACGATAGACTGCAAACAATAATGGTCAATATTTGTTCAACTTTGACCTTGTGCGCTGACCATGAAGGTCAAGTCTTCTTCAGTCTAATATTTACTGTGATGAACTCGATATAAAATGTATATTTATCCAAGAAGTTTATTAAAACTGTTCAAGTACTGGACACTGACCAATTTTTATATTTTTTATTGACCTTGACCTTTGACCTAGATCCACAAAAATAGATCCCATACCACAGGTGAAATGGACGAAACTTTTCATAAATTACAGACGATGAGTGAAAACAGACAAACACACAAACTTGACTGAATCAGCTGAAACTCAGTC
>CM035805.1:5816180-5821180 GCA_020466265.1 Siphamia tubifer
TGGTGTCATATTACAAAGGTTTCAATACTGTAAACCAGGGGTTCTCAAACTTTTTTGGCCCAGGTCCCCCTTGGAGGGGTGACATTTTTCCATGTCCCCCCTCATCCTCGCGATACTGAAAATGATAAAAAACCACTTCAACAATGATTATTATGAAACAATGATAACCTTTTTTAATAGTGCTTTTGTACAAACCAGCCACATTTTCAGGTATTATAATATAAATGAACACTTCAGAAACAACAATTTTAAATAATTTTAAAATAATAAACGGAACAAAAGACACACAAAACCGTGTGTGTGTGTGACAGACAGACAGACAGACAGACAGACAGACAGACAGACAGACTTAATGAGAGGGATGAGCTTGTCAAACTCAATATAACTATCAATGTACTTTCTCTTTTTAGGGTTAGGGCGTTTGTTTTTGTCATTGTCATTTTCATTGTCATTTCTTTTACCACTTCTTGAGGAACTTGGCGGACACAAAAATCGATCCATGTTCGCTGCAGGGTGGCTAAAAATAGCCTGTGACTTGCTCCGTCTCAATTTAGTCAAGCTGGCGTCAAACAGCGCTGTTACTTCCGCCTGCTCGCTACAAAATAAAACTTCCGCATTTCAAAATAAAACAGCAAAAAAACAAAACAAAACAAAAAAAACAAAACAAAACAAAACCGTGAATAATTTTGCGTACCCCCTTGGACATGCGCCACGTCCCCCTAGGGGTCCGCGGACCCCAGTTTGAGAACCGTGGGTTTAGATACTGACTATAGCCCCGCCCACTTCCCCCTAACCGTCCAATCACACGAAGAATCAACAGGTAGTTTAGAAACACTTATTTTCAAATTAATAGAACTTCAAAAAACAAAAAAGAGAGAGTTGGACCTGAAGTTTGTTTATACCATGAATGTGTCCATGTCCTTCTGTGTCCTTCAGGAAGACATCTCCTGCTTAATGACAGACTTCCAACATCAGAAACGTAAACTGGAGGATCAGATCTGCAAAATGGCGTACAATAAATCCAGGATCACAGTGAGTCATGTTCACTTCACCTAAAAATGTGTAAATTGTAAATTTGGTCTCATTAGTCTAAACCAGGGGTCTGCAACCCTGGTCCTAGAGGGCCGCTATCCTGCATGTTTTAGATGTTTCCTTCTTCCATTCCACCTGGAGGTCATTACATCATTATCAGTCTGATGAGGAGCTGATTATTAACTCTTTATGTGTCAGCGCTGATGCATTCTGAATGGATGATTTAGTTTAAATATTCAGAAAAATTCAACCATTTTCCTTTTAGTTTTGTGCATGGAAAAGGTGCCAAAAAGCAAGAGTTTTTTTTTTTTTATTTAAACATTTTTAAAGGCAAAATTAAAATTGCTGGGACCAAATTTCAATACTAGTTTTTTTTTTTTAGTTTAGTTTATTTCAGTCATATATTCATATATAGAAAACAATACAGAATTTGACTGAAAAAGGTTCAGGCAGAAGCAAAGATTATTAAGTAATAAGTAATTTTCCACATTATTTGTCATTTTGTAAATCTTTATTAGTTTTTGTCGCTCATTTTGTTTATTTTTCTACATTTTAGTTTTTTAAATTTAGTATTTTTCTGCCATTTGTGTCTTTACTTTGCTCATGTTACCAATTATTTTGTTAGTTCTCAGGAGTTAAAGGGTTAAAACTGAATCACATGGAAGAGGGAAATATTTAAAACATGCAGGACACCGGCCCTCGAGGACTGGAGTTTGACACTCCTGATATAGATAATGCACATCAAATACAATGATCCATTTTAGTAAAGGTCAAAGATCAAGGTCACAATAAACTAAAAGGTCAAACTCACATTATGGGTTCTAACTCCAGAACAGAGGGTCACAGAACTTTCAGATTGGAACCAAATGATGCAGAATGAAGATTTATACAATTCTCATAATTAGTGTTATCACCTACGACCAATAGTTTTCCAGATCTCTGAAGGTCAAAGGTGACATGTCACAAAATGTACTTGTGTAACACTGTGTCAAACATAGACATATCATGCTATAACTTAATCAATACTGGATATATTATCATAATATTACACACACTGATGCATACTAAGAGTGTGTTGAGATGTAATTTGATGAGATTTCTCATCGCAGTAAAATTCTGTCTCACAAGATTTGTTATCCAGCAAGCAGCCAGAATGACTTCAGTAAATACTGGTATTACCTGGGTGCGATTTGCTGGGGAACCCCCCCCCCTCTGGTTTTGGACATCAGGTTCGTTAGGATCCACTGATGTTTCTGCCCGCCTGCGTCCGGACTAGTGTTGTTAAAAAAATCGATTTTAGATAGTAAATCAATATTGACCCTTGGTATCTAATTAGATACTAAGTTGCTGGAAAATCGATTTTTGTTTTTATGGTGCGTCGCCGCTTTTTTGTAGCGGGTAACGTTAAGAATTGTAAACAGGCATCAACGCGGTCAGCTCTGGCACAGCCGTAATGCCGGCGTGTAAGTTAAAGTCTCTTTTTTTCTCCAGCTGCCTCTGACAGCACACGGGATGACGCCAGTGCGACCACAGACCTATACACTATTTCTATAGGTCTGTGATTGGACCATCCGATGTAACTTTGCTTTTAAAGGCCTCGATATAGTCGAACGTTTATGCGCGCGGGCGGCAGCCAGGCGGGTAGCGCATAGTATCACGTTACCACCACAGAGGCCACCGTGAGCATGTCAGCCTATCATTTTTGACGTGTGCGCTGCTAGTCCCGCAAGGGGTCCGCGGTGGTCACATGATGCAATACGCTGCCGCCCGCGCACATAATGCTCGACCATAAAGAGTCTTACAGTTAGCACTGCAGAAGGGCTTGAGCAAAAAGATAGACCTACCTTAACTTACCAAGAGAGAGACATGCATTTATTCTGCACCCGCACTCACTACCTTTTTTTAGCAGTCCATGGAGGAAAGTTTAAAAGGAATCCCTCACATCTCCAGTATCGAAATTAGTATCGAGTATCGAGTATTATCCTTAGTATCAGTATCGAGTTGGAAATTTTAGTATCGTGACAACACTAGTCCGGACCCTGCGGAGCTGGGACCCCACCTTAGCCGGCACGCACCGGCCACTGTGGGGTATGTGGGACACCCTCTGACTCGCGTGTGCATTAGACTCCTGTGTTTCCAGATGGGTCGGTGGGTTGCCCACATCACAGCTGACCCCTGGCATCTGTTATACGTGGGCTGGTCCCTGCCAGGGTAATACGGTTGGAATGCCGGGGGAGAAGATGTAGTGAGTCGGGGCGGAGGGTTCTGTAAAGCCTGGAGCTGGTCGGGTCGCACCACCACAGAGGAAATGCACCTGGCGGGGGGCATTTCCTCATTTGGACCTCAACACATTCGTATCTCAACTTCCACAGTCAAGTGAAAAGGAGAAATATATAATTTAATTTATTTTATTTTCACTTTTATAACCTTTTATTTTAGTTTTTACTTGTAGAGGAAGAAGTTCATTAACAGTTAACACTTACAGAGTTAAATAAAAATCTGTTGTCCATTCATATAATTTTCTTAAAATCTCATGAACCTAATCTTGTGTCTAGTCACACCCCTAATAAATATACTGTATATATATATATATATATATATATATATATATATATATATATATATATATATATATATATATATATATATATATACAAATATATATATATATATATATATATATATACAAAATGATCAACATTGTCAGAGGTCAAAGTCACATTTAGCAGAAAGGTCACATTGACATTATTGGCTCTAATTCAAGAACAGGTTGTCATAGAAACTGGAGATTGACACAAAATAGAGGCGGGATTAAGCATTCTCTGAATACTATTTAGATGTGGTGATTGGACACAGGCTGAATACCATTTCACCCCTGACACCTTCTAATGAAGCTATATAAGGGGTAGGGTTTGAAAATCAACCCCTATGAATTGGGACCCCCCCTTCAACACTCACCTACGTCATCAGTCGCTCCACCAGTTGTTACGTAACCAAAAGTAAACAAACATGTCTGCTGCTGTAGTTGTGGTGTTCTCCTGGGCTATGCTGATATTTTTACTAATATCTGCCTGTTTTGCATCGACCGATTACTCCATGTTTACGTAAATAGAGATTCTTTTTCATGTGTGTTTTATGGAGAAAATGACTATTACACATTGTGACAAAGTCAAACTTTATACAACAGTTATCACAACTGAAAAACTGTTAATTACATTACATTATGCCCGGTCAGGGGGTTTTACAGAAACCCGCCCCGCCCAACCCGCATGATGTCACGTATCGATAAACCCAACCCGCCCCGCCCAACCCGCATGATGTCACGTATCGATAAACCCAACCCGCCCACTATCAACCCGCGAGCTTAAATTTGTCTCTAAACTCACATAGTACATTCGCAGCATCTTTACCTTGTGCTTCTAATGTTAAAAGTCATGAAGCATCATTTTTGCCTCCTTTCTAACGTCTCAATATGCACTCCAGCACATAAAATAGACTCCACCCACATCATCACTCTATAAAGCCAACACATACAACGTTTCCGTACAACCTTCGCATCGCCTGTTTTAATCTTCTCCCTGATCAAGTCCAACATTTTCACTCTTATCTCTGAGTGTTCAGGGAGATTTGGCGCTAATAACAAATAACAAAAAGTTGGGATAAAAAAGCATTCAAAACAGGAAGTGACGGGCTTGTACATGCGCGAGCCGAGCACACACACACACACACACACACACACACACACACACACACACACACACACACGCACACACACACACACACACACACACACACACACACACACACACACACGCACACACACACACACACACACACACACACACACACACACACACACACACACACGCACACCTCAGCGGGTATTGATCGCCCCTGACCCACCCCACCCGCATCCGCAATATGTATTAATACTGCGACCCAGCCCGCCCGACTCGCGGGTCACCTGC
>CM035805.1:5826180-5829490 GCA_020466265.1 Siphamia tubifer
AAGTACTCACATTCTATACTAAAGTAGAAGTACAAAATACTGTGGTAGAAGTAGAAGTACTGATTCAACTTCAACTTTACTGAAGTAAAAGTAAAAAAGTATAATTTCACAATTGTAATAAGAGAAAATGTCAAAATTATGAAATAATAATCATATAAATATAATATATAAAGTCAGTTCCTCTCCACTGATTATTCTACTGTTACATCTGTTTAGTTTGAAAAAGTCTATTCTGAGAATATAGAGTATAAAGTATAAATATTTATATAAATGTAAAGAGTATAAAGTATAAATATTTATATAATGTAATGAGTATAAAGTATAAATATTTATATAAATGTAAAGAGTATAAAGTATAAATATTTATATAAATGTAATGAGTATAAAGTATAAATATTTATATAAATGTAAAGAGTATAAAGTATAAATATTTATATAAATGTAATGAGTATAAAGTATAAATATTTATATAAATGTAAAGGGTATAAAGTATAAATATTTATATAAATGTAAAGAGTATAAAGTACAGATATTTATATAAATGTAAAGAGTATAAAGTACATATATTTATATAAATGTAAAGAGTATAAAGTACATATATTTATATAAATGTAAAGAGTATAAAGTACATATATTTATATAAATATAAAGAGTATAAAGTACATATATTTATATAAATGTAAAGAGTATAAAGTACATATATTTATATAAATGTAAAGAGTATAAAGTACAGATATTTATATAAATGTAAAGAGAATAAAGTACATATATTTATATAAATGTAAAGAGTATAAAGTACAAATATTTATATAAATGTAAAGAGTATAAAGTACATATATTTATATAAATGTAAAGAGTATAAAGTACATATATTTATATAAATGTAAAGAGTATAAAGTATAAATATTTATATAAATGTAAAGAGTATAAAGTATAAATATTTATATAAATGTAAAGAGTATAAAGTACAGATATTTATATAAATGTAAAGAGTATAAAGTACATATATTTATATAAATGTAAAGAGTATAAAGTACATATATTTATATAAATGTAAAGAGTATAAAGTACATATATTTATATAAATGTAAAGAGTATAAAGTATAAATATTTATATAAATGTAAAGAGTATAAAGTACAGATATTTCTATAAATATAAAGAGTATAAAGTACATATATTTATATAAATGTAAAGAGTATAAAGTACATATATTTATATAAATGTAAAGAGTATAAAGTATAAATATTTATATAAATGTAAAGAGTATAAAGTACAGATATTTATATAAATATAAAGAGTATAAAGTACATATATTTATATAAATGTAAAGAGTATAAAGTACATATATTTATATAAATGTAAAGAGTATAAAGTATAAATATTTATATAAATGTAAAGAGTATAAAGTACAAATATTTATATAAATGTAATGAGTATAAAGTATAAATATTTATATAAATGTAATGAGTATAAAGTATAAATATTTATATAAATGTAATGAGTATAAAGTATAAATATTTATATAAATGTAAAGAGTATAAAGTATAAATATTTATATAAATGTAAAGAGTATAAAGTACATATATTTATATAAATGTAAAGAGTATAAAGTACATATATTTATATAAATGTAAAGAGTATAAAGTATAAATATTTATATAAATGTAAAGAGTATAAAGTACAGATATTTATATAAATATAAAGAGTATAAAGTACATATATTTATATAAATGTAAAGAGTATAAAGTACATATATTTATATAAATGTAAAGAGTATAAAGTACATATATTTATATAAATATAAAGAGTATAAAGTACATATATTTATATAAATGTAAAGAGTATAAAGTACATATATTTATATAAATGTAAAGAGTATAAAGTACAGATATTTATATAAATGTAAAGAGAATAAAGTACATATATTTATATAAATGTAAAGAGTATAAAGTACAAATATTTATATAAATGTAAAGAGTATAAAGTACATATATTTATATAAATGTAAAGAGTATAAAGTACATATATTTATATAAATGTAAAGAGTATAAAGTATAAATATTTATATAAATGTAAAGAGTATAAAGTATAAATATTTATATAAATGTAAAGAGTATAAAGTACAGATATTTATATAAATGTAAAGAGTATAAAGTACATATATTTATATAAATGTAAAGAGTATAAAGTACATATATTTATATAAATGTAAAGAGTATAAAGTACATATATTTATATAAATGTAAAGAGTATAAAGTATAAATATTTATATAAATGTAAAGAGTATAAAGTACAGATATTTCTATAAATATAAAGAGTATAAAGTACATATATTTATATAAATGTAAAGAGTATAAAGTACATATATTTATATAAATGTAAAGAGTATAAAGTATAAATATTTATATAAATGTAAAGAGTATAAAGTACAGATATTTATATAAATATAAAGAGTATAAAGTACATATATTTATATAAATGTAAAGAGTATAAAGTACATATATTTATATAAATGTAAAGAGTATAAAGTATAAATATTTATATAAATGTAAAGAGTATAAAGTACAAATATTTATATAAATGTAATGAGTATAAAGTATAAATATTTATATAAATGTAATGAGTATAAAGTATAAATATTTATATAAATGTAAAGAGTATAAAGTATAAATATTTATATAAATGTAAAGAGTATAAAGTACATATATTTATATAAATGTAAAGAGTATAAAGTACATATATTTATATAAATGTAAAGAGTATAAAGTATAAATATTTATATAATGTAAAGAGTATAAAGTACAGATATTTATATAAATATAAAGAGTATAAAGTACATATATTTATATAAATGTAAAGAGTATAAAGTACATATATTTATATAAATGTAAAGAGTATAAAGTACATATATTTATATAAAAATGTAGGGAGTAAAAGTAAAAAGTTGGCAGAAAAATGAATACTCAAGTAAAGTACAGATACCTAAAAATTCTACTGAAGTACATTAATGAAGTACTTTTACTTCGTTGTGTCTCTACCTCCTGCAGGTGGACGTTGGTGAAAAACCAAAATGGCGTCTGGGTGTGGTCAAAGGAACGACCAACAGGAAGGTGAAGCTGACCAAGAGTCCAGACTGTGGCGTGTGGTTGATTGGACTCAAAGACGGTGTTTATGAGGCCTTCGCCAGCCCCCGCGTGGCGTTGCCGCTGTCCACCCCCCTCCGCAGAGTGGGCGTGTTCTTGGACTATGACGGCGGCGCCCTGACCTTCTATAACAGCGGCAGAACTGATGACCTGACCTCCATCTACT
>CM035805.1:5834590-5849590 GCA_020466265.1 Siphamia tubifer
AATGTGAGTGTTAGGGGTAAATGTGAGTGTTAGGGGTAAATGTGAGTGTTAGGGGTAAATATGAGTGTTAGGGGTAAAAGAGAGTGTTAGGGGTAAATGTGAGAGTTAGGGGTAAATGTGAGTGTTAGGGGTAAAAGAGAGTGTTAGGGGTAAATGTGAGAGTTAGGGGTAAATGTGAGAGTTAGGGGTAAATATGAGTGTTAGGGGTAAAAGAGAGTGTTAGGGGTAAATGTGAGAGTTAGGGGTAAATGTGAGAGTTAGGGGGAAATATGAGTGTTAGGGGTAAATGTGAGTGTTTGGGGTAAAAGAGAGTGTTAGGGGTAAATGTGAGAGTTAGGGGTAAATGTGAGAGTTAGGGGTAAATATGAGTGTTAGGGGTAAATATGAGTGTTAGGGGTAAAAGAGAGTGTTAGGGGTAAATGTGAGTATTAGGGGTAAATGTGAGAGTTAGGGGTAAAAGAGAGTGTTAGGGGTAAAAGAGAGTGTTAGGGGTAAATGTGAGTGTTAGGGGTAAATGTGAGAGTTAGGGGTAAATATGAGTGTTAGGGGTAAATGTGAGTGTTAGGGGTAAAAGAGAGTGTTAGGGGTAAAAGAGAGTGTTAGGGGTAAATGTGAGAGTTAGGGGTAAATGTGAGTGTTTGGGGTAAATATGAGTGTTAGGGGTAAATGTGAGTGTTAGGGGTAAAAGAGAGTGTTAGGGGTAAATGTGAGTGTTAGGGGTAAATGTGAGAGTTAGGGGTAAATATGAGTGTTAGGGGTAAATGTGAGTGTTTGGGGTAAAAGAGAGTGTTAGGGGTAAATGTGAGAGTTAGGGGTAAATGTGAGAGTTAGGGGTAAATATGAGTGTTAGGGGTAAATATGAGTGTTAGGGGTAAAAGAGAGTGTTAGGGGTAAATGTGAGTATTAGGGGTAAATGTGAGAGTTAGGGGTAAAAGAGAGTGTTAGGGGTAAAAGAGAGTGTTAGGGGTAAATGTGAGTGTTAGGGGTAAATGTGAGAGTTAGGGGTAAATATGAGTGTTAGGGGTAAATGTGAGTGTTAGGGGTAAAAGAGAGTGTTAGGGGTAAAAGAGAGTGTTAGGGGTAAATGTGAGAGTTAGGGGTAAATGTGAGTGTTTGGGGTAAATATGAGTGTTAGGGGTAAATGTGAGTGTTAGGGGTAAAAGAGAGTGTTAGGGGTAAATGTGAGTGTTAGGGGTAAATGTGAGAGTTAGGGGTAAATGTGAGTGTTAGGGGGTAAATGTGAGTGTTAGGGGTAAAAGAGAGTGTTAGGGGTAAATGTGAGTGTTTGGGGTAAATATGAGTGTTAGGGGTAAATATGAGTGTTAGGGGTAAAAGAGAGTGTTAGGGGTAAATGTGAGTGTTAGGGGTAAATGTGAGAGTTAGGGGTAAATGTGAGTGTTTGGGGTAAATATGAGTGTTAGGGGTAAATATGAGTGTTAGGGGTAAAAGAGAGTGTTAGGGGTAAATGTGAGTGTTAGGGGTAAATGTGAGTGTTAGGGGTAAATGTGAGTGTTAGGGGTAAATGTGAGTGTTAGGGGTAAATGTGAGTGTTAGGGGTAAATGTGAGTGTTAGGGGCAGTAATGGGACACATACTAAGATTCTCCACGTATTGATTTTAAAAAAACACCTCCTTCTTGGTTTGGAGGAGGACTGGGACAGGAAACGGGCCTCAAAGCTGAGCAAACACCAGCCTCAGTCCTTCCATAGATAGCCTTGAACACACCAGGCATTAGTGTGTGTGTGTGTGTGTGTGTGTGTGAGTGTGAGTGTGTGGGGGGGTGGGTGCACGTATAAGTGTGTGTGTGGAAGCTATAGCGTCACATGGGCTCTTCTCAAGGTGCACCTCTGCTGAGGAGTCAAGGACAGGACAGGGTCAAAGACACTGATGAAGACGCTCTACTGTCCTGTCTTCACACACACACACACACACACACACACACACACACACACACACACACACACACACACACACTCGTTTAAATGACTCATGAGGATCAAGTTTGTAATCAAGTAGACATTGGGTACTGAGTGTAAACGCATCTTCTTTTTTTAAATAAATAAAAAATAATAATAATAATGAATAAATAAAATACTAGTTATTATTCAAATGAAATACATTAATGAAATAAATCAAAAAGTATTATATAAATTATTATTAGAAATTATTTAATTAATTAAAAGTAAAAATGAAATAAATAAACAAAAATAATCGATAAAAATAAATCTTTTTTTTTTAAATACATGTTTTGATTTTGTGCTTCCTGAAAAAAACAAATGTATGTATAGGGCCACATCATTTCTGTTTTACTAGTGGGGACCTTTATTTATATGGAACCCTGGTGGGGACATGGGTTTTGGTCCCCATACTGTCAGAGGTCCCCTTGATGTGACTGTGTAAACATATTAATGTCCCTATAAAGATAGGAACATAGGAACACACACACACACACACAAACACTTGTTTCCATGTCTCATGAGGACCAGGTTTGTAATTAAGTCGTGAGTGTAAATTTTTTTAATAAAATAAAATAAGTAATAATTAGAAAATATTATTTCCAAAATAAATGTAAAAAAATAATGAACAAAACTAATGATTACAAATAAATTAAATAAATAAATAGAATACATAATAATACTTTTATATATAATTAAATAAATAAATGACTGAAAAAAATACAAAAAAACTAAAAAATACACATCACAAGTAAACACATCTTCAAACCTTTAAAAAAATACAAAATGAAATGAAAAATGACACCTGTTTCCTTCATGCTTTATGGGGACATGTGTAAAAACCAGTAAATATGTTTAGAATAAGTTTGTCAAACATTTAAATGTTTTCATCACATTAATCACATGGTTTTTTTTCATGGCTTTAAAACAATGACAAACATGTGGAATTGTCATTATTTATTATTTATAGGTTATTATCTTTTCATTTTACTGGTTTGACCCAAACCAGACTGAATGTAGAAAATGAAGAAAATGAGTGTGAGACCCCTGAAGAAAATGAGTGTGAGACCCCCTGGTTTATAACAAAGCAAATAACAGGAACAGAAGAAGAAGCTCAAACAGCAGGGGAACCCCAAAAATTGCAGTTCACCCTTTTATCCCAAGGCTTATAAATTCATCGTCTGCAGTTGTATGGTTGTGTGGGGGACGCAGGCTGAGAGAAAGAGTGGCGGGGGGGGTCAGGGCGTGCTGTAACGGGGGCCTCTGGAGGTCAGGAAGTCAGCACGTCTCAGAGGGAGTGAGAAAGCAGGAGGCAGAAGGGAGAAGAAAGAAGCGAGGGAGTCTGGAAGATAGGAGCAGGACATCTGGAGAGGAGGTAGGGGAGAGAGAGGAAGAATAGAAGGGTGGGTGGGCGAGCGAGCGATGCGAACAATAAAGAGGAGGAGAGGGAGGAAGGAGCAGCAGTGAAGGAGGGAGGAGGGAGGAGGGTAAGATGGATGGGGAGAAGGAGATATGAAGGAAAGGGCGAGTGAGAAAACAAGATGGAAGACTGGAAAAAACAGGCGGGTTTATTTACGATATATGAAATATAAATGTTTTATTCATGTTCCTTCTGTTTACGTGTTTAAATCATGTAGAACTATTGTATTTATGAAGGGGGGGGGGTTAACTAACCCGCCCGCAACTCGGACCGCAAGAAATATATTTGAAAAGGACGGACCCACTTCTGGACCCACATTCTTAAAAAGTAGTCAATGGTCTGAATGAACCTCACATGACCTTTGACCTTACTCACAAACCTGCATTTATTTCTGTGTCATTGTTTGTAAGTTAATATGTTTATAAATATGTTTGTTCTGCTTCATCATTCAAAAGTTATCAACGCTAACGCAGCATCTAAACCTGTAACACCCAGAGACACATTTGAACCTGGTTTCCATGGAAACGAAAACATTGGGTGCCGCTCATCATCTTCAAAAATCTCAGCCCATGTGTCCCAAACCTGACTTTTTCCTAACTTTATTTTCTCTCTCTCTCTCTCTCTCCCTCCATACCGTAGGATACTGACCACGATGGACGACATCTTCACGAAAATCCAGTTAATAAAGTGTATTTAAAGGTTATTTTAATGTTTATTTCAAACGACAAATGACCTGAACGACTGCAACCCCGATATCGTTCTAAATATTTTTCAAGGATCCGTAAGTGTGGGCGACCGCTCATTTCGGGTCAACCCGTACATCCCTGAACCCTACTCCTTAAGCTCTGTTTGAAGAGCTATAAGGTGCCTGAGGGTTACAGGTTATCGACCCCTGGTTTAGATTAGTTATTAACTTTTGAATGATGAAGCAGATCACTCACTCACTCACTCACTCACTCACAAACTCACTCACTCACTCACTCACTCACTCACTCACAAACTCACTCACTCACTCACTCACTCACTCACTCACTCACTCACTCACTCACTCACTCACTCACTCACTCACTCGTCATCTGAACCCGCTTTATCCTCACTAGGGGTCACTGGGGGTCACTGGGGGCCTAATCCAGCTCCAATGGGTGAAGGAGGTCACCCTGTATGAGTCTCCAGTTCATCTCAGGACTGAACATATATAGAAAAACAATCACTGTCACATTCAAACCTATGGAAAATTTAGATTAACCAGTTAACCAGTTAACCAGTTAACCTATCAGTGCATGTGTTTGGATGGTGGGAGGAGCCAGAGTACCTGGAGAAAACCCACACAGACACGAGGAGAACATTTAAACTCCACACAGAAAGGTCTGGTGTGGGAATAGAACCAACAACCTTCTGTCTGTGAGGCACCAGTGTTAAAACATATTTATAAACATATTTACTTACAAACAATGACATGGCATTTAAACAGAAATAAATGCAGGTATGTGAGTAAGGTCAAAGGTCATGTGATGTTCATAAAGACCAGTGACTACATATTAAAAATGTGGGTCCAGAAGTGGGTCGGGTCTGTCCTTTTCAAACATATTTCTTGCGGTCTGAGTTGTGGGCGGGTTAGTTAATACATCACTGCCTGCTATAGACTAAACATAAAATAAAAATGGGAAAAAAACATGTTTATTCAACACAATGGAATCATTTTGAACTAATATGAATTTATGTTTTTCAGAAAACACGATGCATTTAAAAAAAAAAAAAAACCAGACAGACAGACAGACTTTTGTTTTCAGTGCAGGAGAAGAAAGCGGAATAACAACGATAGTGCAGATCATTGGACATAAAGAGTTTGGCATCATGGTCAACAGGGGACATGTGGAAATAGAGGGGGGGGGGGGGTTGCTTTGACACATCTGCAGCTCTGATGCACGCCCTGGTCATTTTGGCATGAGTCCCTTTGCCACGCTTCATTAGTCACACACACACACACACACACACACCAAAACGGTCCAGAAATAATGACATAATCAGCAGCTGTGCCACAGAGCAGGCTGGTCCTCACAAGGTGACCAGGGACACGAGGAGGAGGGGAAGAAGGAGGGAGAAGAAAAAGACGAGGCGGAGGGGAGGCAAAGGAGGGGGAGGAGGAAAGAGGAAGGGGGGGGGGGGGGGGTGTCGTACGAGCAGGTGAGAGCGCTTCATGTAGGTCTTTATACTTAAGTGATTCCTTGCTTTACCCCTGTTACCCTTGTTACCCCAGGCTCTGCTCATTTAATCAAAACACACACAATAAAGTGGCTTACACACACACACACACACACACACACACACACACACACTAGACACTGAAGAAAAGACGTGTCAGGATGTGTCAAACAGGGGTCCTCCATAGCTCGGGGCTATTCACCACGAGCAGATGATCCCACTTGCTAGTCCTTTTCTTTCGCTAACTCGTGTCTCTAAGACAATTAAAAAACCATAGAATTACTGACAAAGCAAAGTGTGAGTGCAGATTAGTGCAGATTAGTCATCCAGGATAATCTTTTAATGTGCAGATACAGTTTGTGTTGCTGGTGGGTGTACTGAAAGACCAACAGGGGACGCGTTCTGTGTGAAGGGTCACTTCATCCATAACATTTAAACTTTGACACAACACGATGACTTCATTACCCCGCCCCCTGCCTAAAACAGCATTAGGCCAAAACTATTAGATCGATTTGATTGAAATTCTCAGAAAAAGTACGTCATGGCCCACAACCGACCCCACGGAATTTTCAAGACTCAACATTCCAGAGGTTTATTATCACATACACGGTAACAAACACACAGGCCCGATCTTCTGCAGTGAAATTATTAGGCTTCTAATGGGACGCAAACACCAAACGCAAATTTACGCATGTACGCTTGTGATGAGCCGCGTAAACACCCGAGTCTGGACACTGGACAATTTCGCACCAGTAGCGATCCCACTCATTTTCAAAAGGTAAAATCTGTCCCACCATTTCAGTCTGTCCTCAACTGTGGCTCAGATCAGTTGGATGGTTGCTCTGGACGCCGTCGCTTTAGGGTTCACCCAATACTGCAGCACGGGGAATTCCACCACCTCGTCCAGAAACTCTTCCTGGATGACGTCCACTTTCAACGGTATTTCAGGCTCGCGTTCAGTTTTTCTTTCTGCCGCCTTCCGGGTTGCGAACGTCATACGTAATTCCATCACGACGTTGGCAACATCTCAACGCTGATTGGCTTTCATGGCCCGGTGTCATACGAATTCGCCTGAAAAGTTCAACATTTTCAACTCGAGCATTTATGCATATTTGCGGCAAAATGTGCCAACACGCCAGACGCTCTAATGCACTGTCCAGGGCGAATCTGCGTCCTAATGCGTCTCTCTGTTGACTTTGTATGGAAGCTTGATGCGTAAATGGGAACATTTACATTCGTTGTGGCTCAGTAGGTAGAGCACGTCGTCAAATGTCAATCATGAAGATGTAGACCACAACCGTGAAGCTGTGGATCACAACCGTGAAGATTTGGTCCACAACCATGAAGATATGGACCACAACCGTGAAGATATGGACCACAACCGTGAAGATATGGACCACAACCATGAAGACATGGACCACAACCGTGAAGCTGTGGACCACAACCGTGAAGATAAAGACCACAACCATGAAGATATAGGCCACAACCATGAAGGTATGGACCACAACCATGAAGATATGGACCACAACCATGAAGACATGGACCACAACCATGAAGACATGGACCACAACCATGAACATATGGACCACAACCATGCAGCAGCTCAGTATATTTAATTTCAGCCAGTACTCATAAGTATAATATTCATTTTTAATTTTTCCATGTTTGTTCCGTGTAATACATCAGAGTTTAACAGTTATGGTGCAAAAACCTGACGTGATAGAGACAAACTCACCCAAAAAGGAGTTAAAACCAGCAAACTCAACATAACCTGTGTTCCCCAGTGTTATCTGTCATGGTTTGTGGAGCCATGTTCAGCTCATCTTAAACACTGACACAGTGTCATTTATTTTCTACAGGTCATTAATTGTACAGTTTTTCTCTCGTAGCTTTAGTGAAAAGGCAGAAGCTGTGGATGCTAGGGTGGATAAACAGGTACTAACAAAACAGTAAATGTATGTGTGTATTTACAAGGACATCCAGTACCTGTGCTGTGATTAGTGTCAGTGTATGACCCCATGCTGTACAGCTGTAATGTGCATGTATGATAAATGCATATGTATAGTAGTGGGGTGTTCTGAGACTGCAGCACACAACACCACAGGGATGTGAGGAGGAAGTGGAGATAAGAGGGGGAAAGAGGTGGACGTTGTTGTTGACCTAAACCCACTGGCAAATTGTCTTGTTGTATTTTTGGCAGCTCTGATCCTAAATCTATACCGCCAGCTTTTCATCTCCCTCTCCATCTTCTACTTCTTTTTGTTTCCAATCGTTCTTCAAAGGAAACCCTAGAGCTTTTTACTGAAACTACTCCACCTGACTGAGAGTGTGTGTCTGCATGACTTTAAGGATGGTTAGCATGCTAACATAGCATGCATATTTATACTGTACATATATATATATATATATATATATATATATATATATATATATATATGTGTGTGTGTGTGTATGTGTGTGTGTGTATGTATTATAGCTACATAATATATAGCTTGCACATCAATATCACAATGTACATGTTGGCCATAGTCAAATCGCAGGTCCTGCAATTATTTTTATTTTATTTTTGTTTTACTTATTTGTATATATTTTTATTTATTTAATTTTCTCCTTTTTATTTAATTGTTTAAAAATTTGTTCAGTTTTTGTTTTTTATTTGTTTGTTATTTATTTATTTGTTTTTTTTTGTTATTTTTTTATTGGTAATTAATTAATTAATTAATTACTTAATTGAAAAAAAATTCATGTATTCATTCATTTAAATTATTAATTTATTTTAATAGATTTTGTCAAATTGATTTATTTTATTTTTATTTATTTGTCTTTATTTTTTCATTCATTCATTTTTTTTCTTTTATCTTACATTTTTTTATTTTAAATTGTATTCATTTATTTTTAATGATTCATTTGAATTAAATTGTATTTTATTTTTAAAAAAAATCATTTCTTATTTACTTGTTTTTTATGTATTTGTCTTTTTTATTTGTTTTATTTTAAATATTTTTACCTAAATGTTTTATTTACTTATTCATTTTTAATTAATAATTTTATTTCATTATTTCAGCTACAGTAGGATGACAAGGAAACGTACGTTCAGTGTCGACCACTAATCTGTTTGACTTGACTCCTGAGGATTATTTTTTCATATCGACATATATATATCGCAGTGTTAAAAAAAAAGACTCTCGAGTATCCCTTCATGGCTTTCCCTTCGCTGGTGACCTTTTGACCTCAAGGTCAAACCCTGGTCACAGACGCACACCAGCACAAACTCACGCAGCACAATAAGCGTCGTATCCTGTGTGACGAGGAAACGCGAAAAAAAAAGAACACGGGACGAAGGAGCGCAAAGATAAAGGAGGGGGAGAGAAAAAAAAATCAGGAGTTGGAGGAGGAGAAAAGAGACATTAGCCTGTGTGGGTAGAGAACAAATGGAGCCCCGAGAGGGAGGTGAAGAGGAGGAACGAGGGAGAGGGGGGGAAGGAGAGGTGAAGCACACAATGCTATGGGGCACGGCGGTTGGACAGACAGCATCTGCTCACAGCTCTCTGTGGCTCCGCTAATGGATGGAGAGTTTTGGGAGACACCCAGAGAACAGGAAGGAGGGAGAAAGAAAGAGGGAGGAAGAGGGGGAGCGACGAAGGACACATGAGCGAACACTGAACAGCTGATAAAAGAGGAAAAAGTCAAAGTTAACACTCACTACCTTCAGACAGCTTTAGAAATATGCAATGTATCAACTGACAGGGAGTAAGAGGTCCCCAGAAGGTCCGGTTTACATGCACCGGAGAAATTCTAATTATTGTTTGACTCCCAAACACTAGGCTAGCGCTACACGCTCTTCGTGTTAACATTGTTCCCGTTGGTGCCATAGAAAAAGAACAATAATCAAATAAAATGTTTGATGCCGACGTAGTAGAAGGAAGACAACGACACCCAGAGAAGATCTGGACCACAACCGTGAAGATATAGACCACATAAATGAAGATCTGGACCACAACCGTGAAGATATAGACCACAACCATGAAGATATAGACTACAACCGTGAAGATATAGACCACAACCATGAAGATATAGACCACAACCATGAAGATATAGGCCACAACCGTGAAGATATAGACCACAACCATGAAGATATAGACTACAACCGTGAAGATATAGACCACAACCATGAAGATATAGACCACAACCATGAAGATATAGGCCACAACCCTGAAGATATAGACCACAACCCTGAAGATATAGACCACAACCATGAAGATATAGACTACAACCGTGAAGATATACACCACAACCGTGATGATATAGAACACAACCATGAAGATATAGACCACAACCATGAAGATATAGACCACAACCATGAAGATATAGACCACAACCATGAAGATATAGGCCACAACCGTGATGATATAGACCACAACCATGAAGATATAGACCACAACCGTGAAGATATGGACCGCAGTGACACCTGTGTGTTAACGTTTATACGTGTTTTTTCAAACTTTTAAAACAAAAGTGTAAATGTTCAGTGTT
The DNA here is from genome assembly GCA_020466265.1 of Siphamia tubifer. Taxonomy (NCBI): domain Eukaryota; kingdom Metazoa; phylum Chordata; class Actinopteri; order Kurtiformes; family Apogonidae; genus Siphamia; species Siphamia tubifer. The sequence continues at coordinate 5,844,700 of CM035805.1, forward strand.
CTGTCAGGTATTAAAGAAACATAATAGAAAAAAGATCAAAGAAACCCATAATTGTGCGCAGGTCCGTCTGCGGGCGGAGAAGGAGAGTTGTGGATTCAAATAGAAGGATGACAGACGGACGGACAGACAAAAGACGACCTGGGACAAAAGCAGTGAGACATGTTTCCAAAGGAAGAAAGAGCAGCTGATAAGAGAGAAGACACATGATCCATGGAAGGAGACACACTACGTCCACCACACACACACACACACACACACACTCTTCCACTTTTAAGCATTTGAGGAGTGGGAGGAGCCACTCACTCACACAGGAAACTGGGCTTTAGTCTCTTATGGAAATCTGAGAGTTTCCCAGAGACATCATAAAACTGACCCTTTACCTCACTACACCTCTGTCTGTCTGTCTGTCTGTCTGTCTGTCTGTCTGTCTGTCTGTCTGTCTGTCTCTGTTTCTTTCTCTCTTTTTATATTTATTTTTAATAAGAAATTGTATGAGGAAAAATCTAACATAAACAAAAAATAATTTTAAAAAAGAAAAAATACATAAATACATAAAAATAAATTTGTAAAAAATTACATTAAATAAATAAATAAGATACGTCCAAAATAAAGAAAAAATAAATAAATAAAAATAAGTTAAATAGTAATAGAAAATAAATTTTAAAAAATGAATACAAATACACTGAAAAATAAATAAATTAATTATTTAAAATTAAAAAAAAAAATTATATATATATATATATATATATATATATATATATATATATATATATATATATATATATATATATATATATATATATATATATATATAAAACAAAAATTGAGGATCTGTGCACATACATTGTGATATTGATGCTCAAACAGTTCAAAAAATATATGTATATATATTATATATATATAGATTTTTTTCTATTAAATTATTCATTTAGTTTTAATTTTTATTCATTTATTTAATTGTAATTTATTTTATTTTTAAATTATCGTTTAAATGTATGTATTAATGTATTTATTTATAAATAAAAGAGCATATAGAAGATGTATTTAAAGTCACTACCCAATGGCTAATTGATCACAAATTTGGTACCCACGAGACATGGAAACGAGTGTGTGTGTGTGTGTGTGTGTGTGTGTGTGTGTGGTAGTGCAGTTCTACTATTCTACACTCTTCACAGGTCACACACACACACACACACAAACTCATGTGTGTGTTATGAAAGATGATGTGTGTTGTCATTGTGGGGTCTTCAAAGACACAGGAAGCTCAGAGTAAAAAGACTTTCACTTGAGTCGTAACATGAAAGCTTTTACTTTGCTCAAAGTCAAGGCTTTGGGAGGACGGGCGTGTTTCTGAAGACTTTGATGGCGATGGACAGAGTGAATGAGAAGCGGAGAAAAAAGACGAGAAGAAGAGAAAGCGTGTGTGTGTGTGTGTGTGTGTGTGGGGGGGGGGGGGGGCTGAGAAAAGAGGAAAGTAGGTAATTAACGGCAAGCTCTTTAATTACTGCTGGTGTTCATTGTGCCAGAAGGAATGTGACAATTATGCCATTAAAACTTCCTAATGGGGGGGGGGGGGGGGGGTGACGGAAGACATACAAAAGAGGAGGATGAAAGAATGAAAGGAGAGAAGCAACAGAAGGAAGAGAGAAGGGAAAGAGGGAGGAGGGATATGAAAGGAAAAAGAGGAAACAATCACCACAAAAGAAGAGAAAAGAAGAGCTGTGAGGAAGATGAGGAGGAAGATGAGGAGTGACAGAGCAGATTAACATCAAACTAGAAAGGCCACAGACACTGTGTGTGTGTGTGACGTTATTACTGTCTTTATGGGGACATTTACCATGGGGACCTCTGACACTGTGGGGACCAAACTTCAGGTCCCCACTAGTAAAATAGAAATGATGTGGCCCTAGAAATAAATACATTTGTACTTTCAGGAAGTCCCCATAAAGTCAGGTTTACTTTAACAAAAAACTAAATATGTGATTTATTTTTAGGTATTTTTTATTAATATTTATTTATTTTCCTTTTTTATGTTTATTCATTTTAATTATTAATCTTATTTTAGTTATTTATTTTTCATGATTTTTAAAATTTAAAATTTTTTTATTTGTATTTATTTTTTCATTCATTCATATGTTTATTTTATTATTTGTGATGAGTTTACTTAAAAAAAGTATTTGTATTATTTATTATTATTATTATTATTATTATTATTATTATTTATTTATTTTATTATGATTTATCATATTTATTTATTTATTTAAATAATTTTTTTTCATTCATTCTTTTAAAATTGTATTTAATTTTCTAATTGTAATGTTTTTTATTCTTTTGTTTTATTGTATGTCTACATTGAAGGTGCATTTCCTTTCTTTTCTGTGTATTTAATTTTTTACATATTTTTTTAAAACCTTTTTTGTCATTTTTATTTATCTATTATATATTTTAAACATATTTTATTTATTAATTTATTTCAGTTTTTTAATTATTATTTTAATTTATTCATTCATTTAGATTTGATTTTACATTTAATTTAGTTTTTGTAATGTATTATTATTATTATTATTATTATTATTATTGTCCTATTTTTTTTATTAAAAAAGAAAAGATGTTTACACTCACTACCAAATGGCTACTTGATTACAAACTTGGTCCTCATGAGACATGGAAACGAGTGTGTGTGTGTGTGTGTGTGTGTGTGTGTGTGTGTGTGTGTGTGTGTGTGTGTGTGTGTGTGTGTGTGTGATCACAGAAACAGAGGACATATTCATTCCAAAGACGCCACCAAGGTGGATGGAACTTTGATGATGCAGAATCTGGCAAAGGGAAAACTTAGAGTGTGTGTGTGTGTGTGTGTGTGTGTGTGTGTGTGTGTGTGTGTGTGTGTGTGTGTGTGTGTGTGTGTGTGCTGAATCTGCGTAGGCTCCTGTTTCAAGTGGTGGTGCAGGCAGGTAGGGGAGGAAGAGGAGGAGGAGGAAGAGGAGGAGAAAGGGGAGAGATCCACAGAAAAGGGCCTTGGGGGCATTCTGATACACATCCAGTAGATTTCCATCTTCAACATTACCTCTATGACTCACACACACACACACACACACACACACACACACACACAGACAACGGAAAACATAACAAATATATCCGTGCACAAATATAACACACACACACACAAACATCAAACGGCAAAAAACACACAACCCACGCACCCACACTGGCAACTAGTATTCACAGAATGTCTAATTTCGCCTTTATTTTGTTCCAATCTCATGTTTCTATGACAACCTGTTCTTGAATTAGAGCCAATAATGGGATTTTGACCTTTCTGCTAAATGCCACCTTGACCTTTGACCTTTTGCAATATTGATAATTTTGTTATATGTATATATGTGTGTGTAATATTATGATAATATATCCAGTATTGATTAAGTTATAGCGTGATATGTCTATGTTTGACACACAAACAGTGTTCCACAAGTTAATTTGGACACATGTAACCTTTGACCTCCAGAGATCTGAAAAACTATCATTCTAATCTTCAAAATAATGGCATAAAACATCAAAATAATGAGATAAAATATCATAATAATGCAATAAAAAGATCTAAATCATGTGATAAAGACAAAATCGTGTGATAAAAAATAAAAAAATGCAATAAACACTCTTTGTGTTTAACCCTAACACAGTGTTACACAAGTTAATTTGGACACATGTCACCTTTGACCTGCAGAGATCTGAAAAACTATTGGTCGTAGGTGATAACACCAAGTATGACAATTGTATAAATCTTCATTCTGCATCGTTTGGTACCAATCTGAAAGTTCTGTGACCCTCTGTTCTTGAGTTATAATATAATATATATGTGATTTTGACCTTTTTGTTCATTGTGGCCTTGACCTTTGACCTTTACTGAAATGGATCATTGCATCTGATTTGCTATATGTATATGTTCATGTAACTTAATGGTGATATCTACAGTATTTATTGCATGATATGTCTCTGCATACACACACACACACACACACACACACACACACATGCTCACACACGCTCACACACACTCTCACACACACACACACACACACACACACACACACACACACACACACTCTTCGTGCAGTCTAAGGCGGTTGGTCAGTCAGTGGGGGGGTTATAATTTGCATGCTTGGGCAGGTTTTCCTTGTGCTAAACTCTAATCAGCTGCTGTATCTGTCAGACACCTGCCCAGCAAAAAAACCTTAATATGCAAAACACCTCCTCCGCCCTCACCCCCCTCCTCCTGCTCCTCCGCCAACAGAAGACTTATTCACCTGGCCTCCTCCTCCTCTCTCTCTCTTTTTCTTCTTGCAAATGTTCACATTTATGTATGCAAATAGACTGTTCCCCTTAAGCCTGCTCCAACAGACACTTCCTGCTGTCGCCACAAGAATGATAGACTTGTCTGAGGCATGATGGGAAATTTATGGTTTGGAAAGAAGGTTTGTCGAGGGGAGGAGGAGGAGGAGGAGGAAGAGGAGGAGGAGGAGGAGGAAGAGGAGGAGGAGGAGGGTACACGATGGCCTGTTAGTGTCAGCAGTTCTAACTGTTCCACAGTGTTCTGTCATATTTAGGTTTGTTTCACGTTTCTGTAAATGTTCATGTTTAGGAGATAAACTTTAGTTCCAGAAGATCAGTACCTGTTAGTACCTGTCAGTATTTGTTAGTACCTGTCAGTACCTGTTAGTACGTGTTACTACCTGTCATTACCTGCTAGTACCTGTTAGTACCTCTCAGTACGTGCTAGTACCTTTTAGTACCTGTCAGTATCTGTCAGTACCTGCCAGTATCTGCCAGTACCTGTCAGTATCTGTCAGTACTTGTCAGTACCTGTCAGTATCTGCCAGTACCTGTCAGTACC
>CM035805.1:5854590-5875431 GCA_020466265.1 Siphamia tubifer
TATTTTTCACACCAGTAAGCTGTACTTCTACTGCAGTACACAGATGTCGTACTTAACACACATACACAGAGGTGGTAAAAGTACTCACACTGTGTACTGCAGTAGAAGTACAGCTACTGGTGTGAAAAAATACTCTGGTAAAAGTAGAAGAAGTACTGATTCAACTGATTTACTGAAGTAAAAGTAAAAAAAAAAAAAAAAGTACAACTTTTCAATTGTAATAAAGTAAAAAGTAAAACTGTATTTCTGTGTCTTTGCCATGAATGCAATGATTTAATTTAACTTAATTTAACCAGGAAAAATGAGAAAAGTTTCAAAAGTATCCAAAACAAGTTTAAAAGTGAGTTAGTGTGTAGACGATGTGTTTGATCAGGTCAAAGGTTAGTGGATATGGACAGAAAATTGAAGAAAAACAAAAAGGTCACGATTGAGATAAAAAGTCATTGTGACATTTAAAAAAAAGATTAAAATGTATAATTAATAATAATTAGTGCATAATTTTAACAGAAAAAAAATCTAAATTATAAGGTAAAAGTCAAACTTATATGATAAAAAGTCAGAATTATACGATAAAAAGTCAGAATTAAACGATAAAAAGTCAGAATTATACGATAAAAAGTCCAAATTCTAAGTCACTAAGCACAACCAGAATTAATCCATATATGTATAAGGTGTTGTGTAGTTTTTGGACAAAATTAAAGTCTTTTACGTGTACCTTATAGTCTGGAAAATACGGTAAATGTAAAGAGTATAAAGTACATATATTTATATAAATGTAAAGAGTATAAAGTACATATATTTATATAAATGTAAAGAGTATAAAGTACATATATTTATATAAATGTAAAGAGTATAAAGTACATATATTTATATAAATATAAAGAGTATAAAGTACATATATTTATATAAATGTAAAGAGTATAAAGTACATATATTTATATAAATGTAAAGAGTATAAAGTACATATATTTATATAAATATAAAGAGTATAAAGTACATATATTTATATAAATGTAAAGGGTATAAAGTACAAATATTTATGAACAAATGTAGTACAAATACCTAAAAAAACTCTCCTTCAGTACAGTAACTAAGTACTTTTATTTAGTGTAAAAGTTTACCTCGAAGTCGTTGGCCTTGTTGTAGTGCATGTTGAGAGCGCGGAAGAGCTCGCAGTCGCGGCTAACGCTCAGCTCCTCGGCGCCGGTGATGCCATCGTTAATGGACTGACGTGCGAACTTCTCCATCTGGATGTAGTAGAACTCCCGAAAGTTACTGAACCACTTGATGAGCTGGGAGGTTATGCAGCGGTTAAACTGAAACACAGCAGTAAAAAGTGTTAAAGGTGTTATTGTTCTGTGGTGTTGAAATAATAAATGATCATAAAATAAATGGATTTGTGTTTTTAACTCATCTGTCTGAAGTGAAGGGTTGTTGTACTATATATGATGTTCTAAGTGTTTTATATAAAACATTAAAAGGTTTAAAACAGACAGTAATTACACTGGTAGATGAGTCAAAGGATTCTGGAATAAAAGTAATGTTTCCACATTGGTGTTAGTGTTGATATATTAGTAATTTTTGTTGATTTTACTGAATATTTTGGTCATTTCTCAACAAAGTATGAGATAAAAAGGAAAAAATATGAGAGAAAAAGTCAAAATCATGAGATAAAAAGTCAAAATTAGCAGTTAAAAAGTCAAAATTATCAGATAAAAAGTGAAAATTATGGGATAAAAAGTCAAAATTAGCAGTTAAAATGTCAAAATTATCAGATAAAAAGTCAAAATTATGAGATAAAAAGTCAAAATTACAAGATAAAAAGTCAAGATTATCAGATAAAAAGTCAAAATTAGCAGGTAAAAAAACAAAATTATCAGATAAAAAGTCAAGATTATCAGATAAAAAGCCAAAATCATGAGATAAGGGAACTCATGTGTGACTTAAAAAGAACAACAGAAGACAGATAAAAGACAAAAGACATGAGCAGCAGAGGACACAAGCCAGATAATAGAGACATGAAGTAAAGCCAGCCTGAGAAAAAAGACAATGGGTGAGTGTGTGTGGATCATCTGCCCCACTGGGAAAAGACCTCCCCCTATTATAAGTCCAAATGAGCAGATAAAAGTTACAATCATCAGATAAAAAGTCATAATCATCAGATAAAAGTCAAATTTATCAGATAAAATGTCGAAATCATGAGATAAAAGTCAAAATTACAACATAAAAAGTCAAATTTATCACAAAAAAAGTTAAGATTATGGGATAAAAGTCACATTTTTCGGATAAAATGTCAAAATCCTGAGCTAAAAAGTCAAAATCCTGAGCTAAAAAGTCAAAATCATAAGATAAAAAGTCAAAATCATAAGATAAAAAGTCAAAATCATAAGATAAAAAAATCTAAATGATCAAATAAAACGATAAAAAGTCACATTTATGAGATAAGCATCAGAGGACACATCCCAGATAATAGAGACATGAGGTAAAGACAGGCAGAGAAAAGAGACAGCGGGTGAGTGTGTGTGGTTCATCTGCCCCACTGGGAGAAGACCTCCCCCCTATCATAACCCTGAGAGTGGAGGGAGACGTCGGAGGGGTGAGGGAGGGGTGAGGGAGGGGTGAGGGAGGGGTGAGACCGCAAACACATAATTGACCAGAAAAACGATTAAGTCATCATGTGAAGCGCCCTGGGCCGCAGGGGGGGCTCAAACATGTACTTAACCCCATTCACCAATTACACTGGCATTCTCCTCCCCTCTACTGTGCACCGGCTCCCAGGCAGGAAGAAGAAAAAGAGCAAAAAAGAAAAGAAAGAAAGAAAAGAGGCAGATGATAAGGATGTAGCTATCTGATCTGTGCCGCTCGGCTGGACTCAATAGAGCGAGTTAAACCTATTAAGACCCTGGGCCGGTCCCCGCTCTTTTTCCGCCTGGTCTCAGCAGTGAAAACAAACTGTCTAAACATCTAAAGCACCAGATAAGACCCTCAGGGGACCTCATGGGGACTGCCTGGACCACTCACCCTAAAAACGTCCTGCTTTAATCCTTTAACTCTGGGGTGTCAAACTAATTCTCATTCACACAAGCCCCAATATATGTCAATAAATCAGTCCATCAATCAGTCAAATTTGATAAAAAAAAAAAAGTCCAAATGTATGAGTTAAAGACTGAATTATGAGGTAAAAATTCTAAATGAATGAGATAAAAATGTAAAACTATGACATAAAAAAAAATCTAAATTCATGAGTTAAACTCAAAATGATCAGATAAAAAGTCAAAATTATGAAAAGAAACTCATAATTATGAGATAAAAAGTCAAAATTATCAGATTAAAAAGTATAAATGAATGAGATAAAAATGTAAAACTATGACATAAAAAAGTCAAAATTCATGAGTTAAACTCAAAATGATCAGATAAAAAGTCCAAATGATCAGATAAAATCTAAATTATGTAAAAACATTAACCTTAACCCAAATTATGAGACAAAAAGTCTTCCTCTACAAATTGAAAATATTATTAGAGTTAAAATAAAAGAAATATAAAATATTTCTCCTTTTTTCTAAATCAGTGTGAATGTGTTTGTTGTTTTCTTGGCAGGTACAGTTGTTGGTTTGAGTACTGAGCTGTGGTTAGGGTTAAAGGTCAAAGGTTAATCAGTGCTGAGCTGTGGTTAGGGTTAAAGGTCAAAGGTTAGTGAGTAGTGAGCTGTGGTTAGGGTTAAAGGTCAAAGGTTAATCAGTGCTGAGCTGTGGTTAGGGTTAAAGGTCAAAGGTTAATCAGTGCTGAGCTGTGGTTAGGGTTAAAGGTCAAAGGTTAGTGAGTACTGAGCTGTGCTGCTGCTGGAAATGTCTCTGTGTTAAGAATAAGAATAATAATATTATAATAAACTAAATAAACACCTTTCATATAATAACTGTCGCCCAAAGTGCTTCACATTGATTAGAAATTAAAATACAATTTTAAGACAAGGGTGAAATAAGAAATAGAGTAAGACTTGAATGCACAAAATTATAAAATTAGAAAAGTACAAGTTAAACTGATAAAACTTTAATAAAATAAATAAGAAATACATTAAAATGTGATTACACACAAAATATAAAGATTATAAAGACTGGGGTCACATAATTGTTTGCATATATATATATATATATATATATATATATATATATATATGTATACACAGTGGTACCTCAATTTACAAGATGAATTTGTTCCAGAAGTGGTTTCGTAATGTGATTTTTTTTCGTAAGTAGAGTCGTATTTTATATGTAAAAGGTCTGGACATAACTCTGGACGATAAACTCCCATCATACCACAGACAACATAGACTGTGAGCCTTCCACAAACTGTCACTGTATTAACGATCATCCAACCTTCCTCTTGTTCTGCTCCACATGTTTTGACACCATGCTAACCCTAACCCTAACACAGACAAATTCAGTCACATCCCAAATGTCTCCCCACACCCAGCCTCACAGTTCCATCACCCAATGACAAACACAATAGTCCAGGACCACACCCACCATTACCCCATTACTTCATCCTACTACTGTTAGGACACAGGTACAGAACATTACAAAAGCCTCTTCCTGCAGTCATAGGTGCCCTAACCACCAGACTAACCCCACTGACAGATGACCACACCTGATCACATGTCTTTGTTATGTCCACCATCTGTCTGTGAAGACAGTGAAGACAAATAATGCCATGGGGACCAATAAATTAAATGTAAATCTAAAATATTACCCCCTAAACCTCCAGTACTACCACCTAAACCCCAGTACTACCCCCTAAACCCCCAGTACTACCACCTAAACCCCCAGTACTACCCCCAAAACCCCAGTACTACCCTCTAAACCCCCAGTACTACCACCTAAACCCCCAGTACTACCCCCTTAAACCCCCAGTACTACCCCCTAAACCCCCAGTACTACCACCTAAACCCCAATACTACCCCCTAAACCCCCAGTACTACCCCCTAAACCCCCAGTACTACCACCTAAACCCCAATACTACCCCCTAAACCCCCAGTACTACCACCTAAACCCCCAGTACTACCCCCTAAACCCCAGTACTACCACCTAAACCCCAATACAACCCCCTAAACCCCCAGTACTACCACCTTAAACCCCCAGTACTACCCCCTAAACCCCCAGTACTACCACCTAAACCCCAATACTACCCCCTAAACCCCCAGTACTACCCCCTTAAACCCCCAGTACGACCACCTAAACCCTTTAAAAGTTAAAAACAGTAAGGTCTTGATCATAGTCGATGCAGTGCTACACATACGCGGCCACAAGGCTACACATAGCTACAGTACGCATTCCCGCCATTCTGCTGTGATGCGTAGGAAAACACGTCCTTTTAACTTTTGATATGTGACGCACCGTTCCGTACAATATGTGGGTGGGGGCGATACTGTAAATATTGTAAATTTTTTTAGGTATTTGTTATATTCATAGAAGTATTCCAAAAATGTGTGGCCAAGAACAAAAGTGAAGTGATTAGACAACATCATCATCTGTATGACAGTACGTCACAACTGCACAGTAATAAAACTGTCCTCATCTACACCTCTCATTGGTCCCACCAGAGGAACCAACTGTCCATCCAGGTGTGTGCAGATGTTCAACACACCACCGACGTTTGTGCTGCTGTTTTTTTTCCACCTTCGATGTAAAAGTACCAATAGAATGAACTCGTCTTCAGTTGTTATTTTAACTGATGTCACCTGCGATGACAACCCACAACAGTCATAGTTTTATTCTGCTGCCACCTACTGCCTGAGTGGTGAACTGCAGACCACGCACAGCCCGCGGTGTTTTGCGTTGACGTGTACAAATATGAAAAAGGTGGCACGTCAGTTGCGCGTCGTTCATGTTGCTTGCGTCAAGTATAAACCCAGCGTAAAGGTACTTCCATGGTAACCTCGGTGAGCAGCGCTGGGTACGGTGTAGTACCCAACACAAGTTGCTACAGTATGCAACCAGTTGCGAGCACAAACATTATGAACATGTACCTGTCAACTTTACAGCAAAAAGGAGACAAGCGCCGCTGAGCAGTGCTGCTGAGCTCTGCAGCCTTGCACCGTGGTAGCACATACACAATGAATGGGTTTGTCGCCCACTGCCTGCGCTGCTGTGATCAGTGTGGAAGAGAGTTAGAACTGTGACGACTGAGGGTCCAAGTCACACTACAAGTATACAGTATGTATGTATTTACGTACAGTACACACAGTACACACAGTACACACAGTACTGTATTTATGTTTGGGGGGTTTCGTTTCGTAACTTGGGTCATTGGTTAGTTGGTTCTTTGCTAAATTGAGGTATGACTGTAATCATATTAAGTGAACTGAACTGAAAAATAAACTAGAACTATATACTTCAACCCTCACACACACACACACACACACACACACACACACACACACACATACACACACACACACACACACACACTCCTCCCTCCCCTCTGCTCTTTTTGTGGTGTTGGAAGAATGGAAGGACAAAACGCTACTAAACGCTGAGCGGACTGCTCACTGGGGAGGCAGAGTGGTTTTGACATGGAGATTAGACTCCTGCTATTGTTCCACACACACACACACACACACACACACACACACACACACACAGACTGGGATGGCAGTCAAGCAAACACCACATGCAAGAAAGAAACAGGCCCACCTCTGAAAAGACCAGCAGAAATGTTGGATCAAGGTGGGATGGGGGCAGAGCTACACTGCAAATTTGTCTGAATTAAATTTTCACTGTTAAGAATCTTCGCATCAAGGTTTGAAATGACACTGAACAAAGTTCTTTTAAATAAATATGTGAAAGAGTTGGTGTTAAATGCGTTAAATGTTTTAACTCCCTACAGAGTTGTGAAAACCACGCCTCTACAATTTTAAAATAATAATTTCTCTGCATAATCTGACCCTGACCCTACCCCTGACCCTGACCCTGACCCTACCCCTGACCAATGATGCACAGGTTGACGTATAAACGACCCGCGACCAACCATTTTTTTTAACTAACCTGCAACTCAGACCGCTAGAAATATATGTGAAAAGGATGAACCCGACCCGCTTCTTGACCCGCATTTTTAAAAAGTAGTCAATGGTCTTTATGAACATCACATGACCTTTGACCTTACTCACATACCTGCATTTATTTCTGTGTCATTGTTTGTAAGTTAATATGTTTATAAATATGTTTGTTCTGCTTCATCATTCAAAAGTTATCAACGCTAACGCAGCATCTAAACCTGTAACACCCAAAGACACATTTGAACCTGGTTTCCATGGAAACAAAAACACTGGGAGCCGCTCAGCATCTTTAAAAATCTCAGCCAATGTGTCTCAAACCTTAGTGTTTCCCAACTTTATTTTCTCTCTCTCTCTCCCTCCATATTGTAGGATACTGACCAGGATGGACGACACTTTCACACAAATTCAGTTAATAAATTGTATTTATTAATGATAGAAAATTGTAGCTAATATTTTGCCCACTGCACCACCACTGGTTAACACTGGTGCCTCACAGACAGAAGGTTGTTGGTTCTATTCCCACACCAGACCTTTCTGTGTGGAGTTTGCATGTTCTCCTCGTGTCTGCGTGGCTTTTCTCCAGGTACTCTGGCTCCTCCCACCATCCAAACACATGCACTGATAGGTTAACTGGTTAATTGGTTAACTGGTTAACTGGTTAATCTAAATCACTCATAGGTGTGAACGTGACAGTGATTGTTTGTCTATATATGTTCAGCCCTGAGATGAACTGGAGACTCATACATGGTGACCTCTGACCCTGCCTTCATCCATTGGAGCTGGATTAGGCCCCCTGTGACCCCTGTGACCTTAGTGAGGATAAAGCGGGTTCAGATGATGAGATGTACTTAATATTTAACTTACAATAATTTCCCAGTTTATTTTAATGTTTATTTATGGGGCGGCTGTGGTTCCGTTGGTAGAGTGGGTCGTCCAGTGATCAAAGGGTTGGCGGTTCATATCCCAGTTCTCAAAGTGTCTTTGGGTAAAGACACTGAACCCTAAATGTCTCCCAGGAGGGTCAGGCAGCTGTCTACTGGTGTATGAGCATGTGTGTGAATGGGTGAATGTGAGGAATTGTAAAGCACTTCGGGAACCCACTGGTGAATAACATTTGCTATATAAATACAGTCCTTTTACCATTGACCTCAAATGACAAACAACTCCACTGACCGCAACCTGGATATCATTACAAATATTTTTCAATGTGGGTGACTGCGGGTGACTGCGGGCGCCCACTCACTTCGGGTCACCCTGCGCATCACTAATGTATGTATGTATGTTTATATATAGATGGATAGACAGGTATCCTTTTGTTTCTTGGTTCCTGTAAAGATGTATAATATATAAATATATACATGTATATGTGTTAATTGAATGCACAGCATGAAATTATGGTGCTGTACTTTTGTAACTGAAAAAAACAACACTTTCAGAGTTGATTTGAACTCTGTAGAATTTGCTGTGTCGAGCAGAAGAAGAAGAGGGCAGTGGTTTTCTTTGTTTCTGGAATGATCAGTGGATGACATAATGGATGAAGTGGAACAGAATAAGTGCGGCTGACATTGTTTGGCAGAGGTTTGGGAGGGTGTTAGCGTAGAGGAGGGGTAACACGGTGCCTGTCCTAAAGTGCAGGGTGAGCATAAATGGGGAAATGAGGAAGGGAGGGGGGGAGAAGAGAGGAGGACGGGTGCAGGTCAGCGCCATCGGACAATACCGTTTAGATGGGAGGGGGGGGGGGGAGTCGGAACGTGAGCAGTCAGCAAGCCAGGGTCGTGACATCGGAGTGTCAAACAAACAAACTACTGACACTTACAAATACATCAGCTGCAGCAGAGCGGTTCTTAAACACACACAATATATGAGACAGTTGGACGTTTGACACAGAACAAACACTGGTTTTAATTATTGTATTATCTGCACTATAAGACACACTGTCAATGAAGGGGGGAGTTTTAATAGGATTTTTCATGTATAAGACGTACTGGATTATAAGATGTATGTGTAAGTGAAGATAAAGAGTCACGATAATGCCCAAATTTGTCGAGTTGTAACACGGAACAAGAGTCAAATGTAATTCTGCTAAATTAAACTTTAAAAAAGTCCAAATTATGTGATTAAAAAGTCCAAATTATGTGATAAAAAGTCAAAATTATGTGATTAAAAAGTCAAAATGATGAGATAAAAAGTCAAAATTATGTGATAAAAAGTCAAAATTATGTGATAAAAAGTCAAATTTATGAGATAAAAAGTCAAAATGATGAGATAAAAAGTCAAAATGATGAGATAAAAAGTCAAATTTATGAGATAAAAAGTCAAAATTATGTGATAAAAAGTCAAAATGATGAGATAAAAAGTCAAAATTATGTGATAAAAAGTCAAAATTATGTGATAAAAAGTCAAATTTATGAGATAAAAAGTCAAAATGATGAGATAAAAAGTCAAAATGATGAGATAAAAAGTCAAATTTATGAGATAAAAAGTCAAAATGATGAGATAAAAAGTCAAAATGATGAGATAAAAAGTCAAAATGATGAGATAAAAAGTCAAATTTATGAGATAAAAAGTCAAAATTATGTGATAAAAAGTCAAAATGATGAGATAAAAAGTCAAAATTATGTGATAAAAAGTCAAAATTATGTGATAAAAAGTCAAATTTATGTGATAAAAAGTCAAAATAATGAGATAAAAAGTCACATTCCACAACCAGATAAAAATCATGTTAACACAGTTTGGCTCAAAACGACAAAATCTAAATTTCTCAATGTTCATCCAAATGGTGTGATTTTGATGTCTACTATATATGTATGTATTCCAGATCATCTAAAAAATGAGCTAAAAAAAAACTCTGACAGGCCATTATTTTAATAGGATGACGACATTGTTTTTTTTTTCATGGACTTATTAATAGATTTAATTTAAAAAAAGGAGGAGAGTTAAAGTGACAGAATACTTTGGCAGGTGTTGAATATGTTTTAAACCAAGGATACTTAAGTGTTTTTCTATTCTGGACTTAAGTATGCACCAGTCCAACAGCAGGATGTGTGTGTGTGTGTGTGTATGTGTGTGTGTGTGTGTGTGTATATGTGTGTGTGTGTGTGTGTGTTGTATCTTGTGCTGTTAGCACTAAGCGCTGACCTTTCACAGCCTCTTGAGTGTGAGTGTGAGAAACACACTCTCCCTGTCTCGCTCTCATCTGCCTCTCAGCCGGCCGTGCGCAGACACACGCACAAACACACACACACACATGCTTGTCCATTTCCATGTCTCATGGGGACCGAGTTAGTAACCATCATCACTTGTAGGTAAAGTGTTCATTGGAAAGTAAAAAAAAAAAGGAAATGCTACAGTAAGTGGAGTTAATTAATTTGACTATAACACATACACATAGATATGTACAGTATTTGTCACAATATACATTCAGGGGTGAAATCTTGTGGGGACCTGAATTTTGGTTCCCATGGTGTGAGAGGTCCCCAAGATGTCCCCATAAAAATAGGAATACAAACACACACAAAAAAAACACTGTTCTGCACACGTAGATGCTCAAATGCAGTGTGTTGACTGAGCGAACACACACACACACACACACACACACACACACACATATTTACTTGTTTGAATGACTTATGAGGACCAAGTTTGTACTTGAGTAGCGATTGGGTAGTGAGTGTAAACTTTTCTCTCTCTTTTTTTTTTTTTATAAAATAAAATTACTAATCATAAAAATGTTAAATGTAACTATTTTTTTAATTAAAAAGTAACACATTTATGAATAAATACAATAACAATAATTCAAAAAGTAAAATAGAGAAATAACAATAAGTAAAATAATAATTATAAAAATGTAAATGTTTTACATTTAAAAAATAAAGAAAAACTAATGAATAAATACAAAAACAATAATTTAAAAATAAATAAATAAACATAAATAAAATAAATAATAATATTTAAAAACTAGAGAAGCACTCTGAGAGCGCAGACCTCCGCCAAGGTAGACCCCCACCCCCACCCCCGATCACCCCCAAAATGAAATCAGTTCTTCCTGCTCACATTTCCAACATATCCTGAAAATGTCGTCCATAGGTTTTCGAGTTATCTTGAACACAGACAAACAGATAAACGCCAGCAAAAACATAACCTCCTTGGCGGAGGTAATAATAATAAATAAATATTACAAAAAAACATAAAGATGTATACTTTTTTTGTTTGTAAAGTAAACACATCTTCAAACCATGTTTCATTTTACACCTGTTTCCCTCATGCTTCATGGGGACTTCTGGAAAACATAAATGAATGTATTCATAGGGCCACATCATTTCTATGTTACTAGTGGGGACCTTTATTTATAGTTAACCATCGTGGGGACTTGAATTTTGGTCCCCATAGTGTCATAGGTCCCCATGGTGTGACTGTGTAAACATATCAATGTCCCCATAAAGATAGTAATACACACACACACACACACACACACACACACACACACACACACACACACACACACAGGTCTGTGTTGGATGACCCCTGCCAGCTCTGATTAAGGAGCTGCAGTGATGTGCTCCTTTGAACCCATTCCCTCCTTTTACACTCCACACTCATGTCCTCAGCAGTTATCAGGGGGGGTCTCTGTACCCCACCGGCAATTTAATGAAGCAAGACTGCTGGAAGCTGCGGGGGGGGGGGGGGGTTCAACTCACCAAAATTGACTCCCTAGAGCGACTTCGGTGGGTATAATGTGGTTTACCTGCGTGTACAGTAAAATATATGGAGTCTCCTCTGCTGTGAATAACACACTTTTATTCAGTTTATGCAGTGTGTGTGTGTGTGTGTGTGTGTGTGTGTGTGTGTCATGTCTTGTGCAAAGCGCTGCTGTCAGTATAATAAAGCAATCCTTGTCCAAAGTGACAAATCTATCCGTCACTCGGCTGCAGTGACACTAAAGGTCTTCCAGTGTGAGCGATGGCGAGTCTTTCACTGACTTTAATCTCAGTATGTAGCTTCACACAGACGCTAGCAAACATCAACCCCAATTCTCTTAATGTCGCACATTCCCCAGACCATTGGTTTTTTTTTGGTTTTTTTCTACTGTCCGCAAACAACAAATGTTGTGAGAGGGCCAAGATTGTTTTTTTTTTAGTACTTTATTTTATATGGACAGCTGCTGGAGGGTGGCTGTGGGTCAGTTAATAAAGTGGGTCGCCCAAAGACCGAGAGGTTGGCGTTTTCCCGGCTCTGGCTGTCCACCTTGACCACTTGTGGAAAAACCATTTGTAGCCGTGTGATTAATACATTAATAAATATTAACTTATAAGTAACAGATGGTTAATACATACATTCATTCATTCATTATCTGAACCCGCTTTATCCTCACTAGGGTCGCGGGGGTCACTGGGGGCCTAATCCAGCTACAATGGGCGAAGGCGGGGTACACCCTGTATGAGACGCCAGTTCATCGCAGGGCTGAACATATATAGACAAACAATCATTCTCACATTCACACCTATGGACAATTTTAGATTAACCAATTAACCTATCAGTGCATGTGTTTGGATGGTAGGAGGAAACCCACGCGGAGGACATGCAAACTCCACACAGAAAGGTCTGGTACGGGATTCGAACCAGGGTCCTTCTTGCTGTGAGGCACGAGTGCTAACCACTGCACCACCGTGCCGCCTTGGTGGAGATGCCAGGGATGTATGTAATTATATATTTAATAATACACTTCACATTATTATTGGCTGTGGTTCAGTTGGTAGAGCAGGTCGTCCAATGACCGAAGGGTTGGTGGTTCACGTCCCAGCTCTGGCTGTCCACATGTCCAAGTGTCCTTGGGCAAGACTTAGGCCCCCAGTAGGACTGACAGAACCTTAGAAACCTACTGGTGTATGAGTGTGTGTGAATGGGTGAATGTGAAGCTAATGTAAAGAGCTTTGAACCATGAAGGTGGAACAGAAATATAGAAGTGCAGAACATTTACCATTTACGGAGGTACGGTGGCCGACAGGGATAAAACGCACCGTATCGACAAAACGCTACAAACACAAGAAAGACGCACAAACAAACACATGAAAACAACTGCAAGATAAAAATGCTGTGATAATATAAACCAAGCAGAAGCAAAACCATAAATACAGCAACAAATATACAGCAAATTAAAGGAAAAAGCGACGTTTTCAACAAAACTCTGTCATAAACTGAGCAGAAACCAAATGTGTGCATCCACTGTCTTTAATTCAACTCCTCAATCAATGTTGTAGAAGACGACAGTGTTTCCATGGTAACTACAGAGCCTCTGAATGTCCAAATGGGTCATATGTGTTGACCAGGAAACACATTTTACACCAATTATTTACGTGTATGAGTGAATCAACATGGATTAAACAGTTTATGACAGTAACATTTTATGGGTTAAATTAGCCTCACGGCGCTAACCCCCGCTAGCACCAGCAAATCTAATGTTCTTTCGTAGTAGTCTAGTTCCGCTCAATGTAACTTTTGGCTACATTTCCCTGAAACTGGTCGACCAATCACGGTGAAGTATAGAGTCAGAGGGCGGGTCTAACAAAGTGACGCTGCAACGATTTGGAAAGAAACAACCGGAAACAACCATAAAAGATGTGTGGTGTAGATTTCCTTTTATCACAGATGAGTGAAGAATGTGAGAAAACGTCAAAAACCTTTAAATTCTTTTTACAGAAGCGACAACAGTCATTCAGCTCCATAATCCACCATTTTGTTTAGTCATTCCTAACTTTCTCCAGACTCCACCGTAAACTTTCAGGCGCTCTAACTACATTATCCTAAAGATTACGCTAATTGGTTGTAGTACCGTCCTATTACATACAGATTTGAAAGACAACCTTTTAGCCCCGCCTCCCCTGACTATGAAGCACCACTAGACCCATACATGTATAAATAGGTATAGCACTGCTAGGCTAAGCTAGCAAAAACATAAAAATCCCCCAAATAAATGCGAAACAAAAATGTTGCAAATACCAAAACACGCAAATTCCCAAAACAACTGTAAGAGAGAAACGCTGAAAATTCACTCCACAACAAAACAGAAGTTCACCAAAGTAGTATTTTCTGGACTATAAGGTGCATTTAAAAGATTTTTTGTATTCATTAGATGTCTTTAGCAGGACACCCAAAATAGTCGAATGCCGAGTGCAGTCAGATGCTCTGGAAATTCACGACTTTGTTGTATTCTTTTTAAAAAACATAGTCCAGTATTTAATTAAAATATAAATGAAGCTGTATGTAACAGCAAAGCTTAGTCTAATAACAGGCTGTTGTTTTTATAAAAGAATGCAACGAAATCATGAAATTCCAGAGCACTTGGCATTCGACTATTACGGACGTCCTCCTAAAGACGTCTTCTGCATCAGGACAGGTCCATGTGTGTAGATCAGTAACTGTGGACACACTATCTGAGGACATGAACTTGGGTTTGTCTTTAGGGACCCTCTCCTTACTACCACTGAAGTGTGATGTTGTTTAGAACTTTAGGAGAGTTAGTTTGAAAATAGAGTTTGGTGTCAGTGATAAAGACAAACAGACATGTCCTAATCACTTCCATGTTAACACAGTTTGGATCAAAATGGCAAAATCGAAATTTCTCAATGTTCATCCAAACTATATCTATGTCCTCCCAATCATCTAAAAGATTAAATAAACTTATTTTTACTCTGGATAATCCCTTTAAATCATCTCTTACTAACGCTGGTCATCCATCTGTGGTAAAATCACTTAAATCTTCAGTTAAAAGGATCCTGTCCTTTTATTCTCTATGGGACAAAAGCTGATGTCCAGAGGGTGACGTAAGGTTAGCTTAACGTCCTAGGACCTGGCGTCTGCATATGTGGACTTAACATTTACTGTTGTCTAGACCACAATACCATACATGGGCCCGGCGTCCATATATATATATATATATATATATATATATATGTATATATATATATGTGTGTGTGTGTGTGTGTGTGTCCCTCCAGTATAAACCCAGTGGTTCAGTCACAGCAGTTTTTCTGAACTTTAGCCTCAAATATATTATATGGATCAAAATGATTATTGATAAAATCCCAGTAAAATGTCTCCTGAACACTTCTAACTATGAGTGTTTGTTAAATTCGTAGCGTAAGTTCTTCAAATCATGTCTTTTAGGAAGAACAACAACTGACTCTGACAGTAATTAAGTCTAAAACAAAGAAAAATCGACTCCAAACACGACTTTCCTTGGCGCTGGCGTTAGGTATTTCCCCGTCATGTTTGGTACCGTTGGAAAGATGGGGATTCCTCTAGACAACCCTTAAATAGAAATCTACAGAATTATAGATTTGAACCAATGGGAGGCCTCAGAACAAAGCCTTCTACACTAAACTAAAGCCCTTGTTGCTATGGCGATGTTGAAAAACAGCCTCTGATTGGTTGAATTAGTGTCACACAAACATTTTTAATAAACTTTAAGATAAATATAAAATCTGAATTAATTAAATTTGACCCAAGTGACTGGTTTTTATGCTGCAGAATCACATATAGTATATATTTCAGATCGGCACTCCTTTAAAAACTCACCAGGTCCCAAACACCCCAGATAGTCGGGTTCTTAAGAGCTTTAACTTCTTTGTGTTTTTCCCCAAAAACTTGGAGGGGAACACTGACTTTGGCCAATACTTTATTGGGGTGACGATGTGTAATAGTTTGGTCTTAGGGTTAGTTTGGGTAAAAATGTTGCTGAAAAGGCCGAGCGTGTCCCTGGTGACACGTTCCCTGACAGAGGTGGTCGACAATGGAAGCAGAAAACACACAGATGACCTCAGAGCGCTAAGCTACATCCAGAACAACCGCAGAGACGAGCAGAAAGACACACAAGCCTGGACACCCCCCCATCCCTCCCTCTCTCTCTCTCTCTTCCTCTCTCCCTCTCTCTCTCTCTCTCTCTCTCTCTCTCTCTCTCTCTCTCCCCTCTCTCTCCTCTCTCTCTCTCTCTCTCTCTCTCTCTCTCCCCTCTCCTCTCCCTCTCTCTCCTCTCTCTCTCTCTCTCCCTCTCTCTTCCTCTCTCTCTCTCTCTCTCTCCTCTCTCTCTCTCTCTCTCTCTCTCTCCCTCTCTCTCTCTCATCGTAAGCCCCTTCACTAGTCATCAGGGCTTTCCAACGTTTCCTGTTTTCGCAGGGGTGAATTGTGGGAGATAATCTCCGGCTGCCTATTGGCTGACTGCACACAAAAGCAGCCCATGGAAAGCGGGCTTTTGTTACCCGCGGGCGACTCAAATCCAGCCGCTGGCTTTTCTTTCTCCCCCGGCCCCGCCGAGGCAACACATACCATGCCTCACCATCAGCGAAAAAAAGAAAAGAGAAGGAATGACATATAGAAAAGGGGAAACCCTCCTGACCTGTGCCTACCCCACAGCACATGACTGGTCCAAACACTGACGGAACCACAAAGCACAGGAGGGGGGGTCTACTGTATGTTCTGCACTATAAGACACACTGGATTATAAGGTGCACTGTCAATAAATGGTTTATGTTTATAGGTTTTTTTTCATATATAAGGTGCGTTAATCTAAGCTAAACAGTCATAATAACTCCCAACCATGTTGAGTTGTAACACGGGATAAAAGACAATCTTATTCTGCGAAATTAAACTTGAGAAAAGGCCAAATTCTGAGATAAAAAGACAAAAATCAAGAGATAAAAATTCAAAATTATGAGATAAGAAGTCAGAATTATGAGAAAAATATCAGAATTATGAGATAAAAAGTGAGAAAAAAAGGTAGAATTATGAGATATGAAATAAAAAACTAAAAAAATATGTGATAAAAAGGAAAAATTATGATATAGTAAGTCATTATATTTGATTTATAAACTTATTTTTCATACTGTCATGTTTGTCTAGTTTGTATCAGTAATGAGTCTATTCAGAGAATGTAAAGAGTTTAAAGTACAAATATTTCTATAATTGTAAAGAGTATAAAGTACAAATATTGAACAGGGAGTAAAAGTACAAACTTTCCAGAAAAGTAAATACTCAAGTCAAGTACAGAAACCTAAAAAAAATTTATTTAAGTACAGTAAAGGAAGTACTTTTCCTTAGTTACTTAAACCTCTGATTCCAAAGGATACCAATTGCCGAATCAATAAAGTACTTCTATTCTATTTCTATTCTATTCTATTCTATTCTATTCTATTCTATTCCATTCTATTTTTATTCTGCCTTGAATTAATTGAGTGAATAATTTGCTCTAATCTATTCCTTAATCCGCTCTAATTATTCACCCTGTATCTAAATAATATCAGCAATAATAATATAATAATAATAATAATATTAATAATAATAATAATAATAATAATAAAACAATAATAATAATCTAATAATAATAATCTAATAATAATAATAATAATAATAATAATAATAATAATAATAATAATAATAATAATAATAATAATAAGCTGTGTTACAGTTACAGAGGGTGATATTTAGACGTTCATATAAGCTCACATTAACAGAAGCAGAAGTCAGAACAGAAGTCAGAACGCTTTTAAAAAGCAGCTTATCCCACAGGAACAACAGCCACGGCGTCCCCACAGTTGTTTAGCTCCGCCCACTTCCCACGTTTCATTAGGTTCATTAGACCCAAGACTACTTTTGTTTGAGGACACTCACTTACCAACAGGCTCCATCTAATTTATACTGTCATTCCCATACATCACCATCAACACATGCTAATTTCTACTGTACTTCAACGCTAAACCAAAACAAACTCACATGACTCTGAATCTACTTAACTACCGTGACCTCATTCATGACCTCATTCACTTCCTCGCTAATGATTAGTAGAGGTGGTCAAAGTACTCACATTATCTGTACTTAAGTAGAACGACAGCTACTGGGGTGTGGAAAAATACTGTGGTAAAAGTAAAAGATTCAACTGCTTTACTGAAGTAAAAGTAAATAAAAAACAAGTATAACTTCTGAATAAAGTGAAAAATTTAAATGCTATGGATGAATTAATACTTATTTAAGCAGGAAAAAAACAGAAAAATGATGTGATGATGTGAAAAGTGATGTGTTTTTATTGGGGTCATGGTACTGAGTTTAGTGAATATGGACAGAACATTAGGAAAAATAAAAAAAAAAACAGTCATAAATAGGAGATTAAAGAACAGTATGAAAAGTAAGACGTCTATCAGAAAATGTAACTATCTCAAAATTTTTATTTTTAATTCCATAATTTTGACTTTTCATTGAATAATTTTGGTGTTTTGTCTCATAATTGACATTTTATGTCATATATTTGGCATTTTATTCTCATGAGTTTGGTTTTTTATCTAATAATTTTAAGTTTTTTATCTCATCTTTTTGCCTTTTTTATCACATAATTGTTATTTTTTCATCTCATAATTTTGACTTTTTATGTCATGATTTTCACTTTTTATCTAATAATTTAGACTTTTTATCTTATGGTTTTGACTTTTTATCTCATATATTTGGCATTTTATCTCATAAGTTTGCCTTATTATTGCATATTATTTACTTTTCATCTAATAATTTGGACTTATATCTCATAAATTTTTCACTTTTTTACCTCATGATTTTGACTTCACTTAATGCACCTTATAATCAACTGCGACTTATATATGAAAAAAAAAAAAAAAACTCTCTATAATTAAACAATTCATTGACGGTGCGCTTTACAGTCCAGTGCACCTTATAGTGCTGAAAACACGGTAAATGAAAATATTCACATTTACAAACTATCCTTTCATAATAAATACGAACAATCTCAAATGTCATAAGAGAAATAAAAGTCAATGTTTTAATAATATCCTGCCTGTTACTAAATTATTTTGTGTATTTCTCATTGTAATATACATTATAATACACACAGTAAAAGACAAACTGAAGCAAAAAATATCATTAATAATAATAATAATAACATCACACTTTTTTGTCATTTAAAGAATCTCTGAACATATAAACATTTTTAATGATATAATTTTACTTCTGTCACTTATTATTTTATTATTGTGGCCCATTTCAGATCATACGTGGCCCCCAGAACTGAACAAAACCCTGGATTGAACCAATGGGTGAGCTGTGGGATAGTCCATGTGACCCGCGAGTGGAGGTTGGTTTGGCGGCATTGGTTTGAATAAGATGGCCTGGATCTGTCACAGTGTTTAGGCCTCCGTATGGTCCAAGAGGGGGCAACACGGCACAAAAACAACAACTAAACCAACAACAAACTCGGTCACCACACTACAACGGCCATTGTGTCATTGTGCTTTTTTGTTTTTAGTGTTGCTTTGTTTTCTAAATTTCCTTCATTAAAGTCCCAGCGATGCAGATGACGTTCAATCTTTGTTCTTATAGGATTGTCATTATGGGATAAAAACGGAAAATTATGAGATTAAAGTCAAAATTATAAGATTAAAAAGTCAAAAAATATGAGATTAAAGTCCAAATTATGAGATAAAAAGTGTAAATTAAAGATTAAAAAGTTTAAATTATCAGATAAAAACTCTAAATTATGAGATTAAAGTCAAAATTATAGGGTAAAAAAAATCAAAATTATAAGATTAAAAAGTAAAAATCATGAGTTAAAAGTCTAAATGATCAGATAAAGAGTCATAATTATTAGATTAAAAGGTATGAAGGATGAGATAAAGTCTAAATTATAAGATTAAAAAATCAGAATTATGAGATAGAGTCATAATTATTAGATAAAAAAATCCTAATTATGAGATTAAAAAATGTAAATTATGAGATTAAAAGGTCTACATTATGAGCTGTGCCGTGCGCCCCCTGCAAAAAAAAAAAACTGAACCAATAACAAACTCGGTCACACACTACAACAGCCATTGTGTCATTGTATTTATTTTTTGTTTGTTTTTAGCGCTGCTTTGTTTTCTAAATTTCCTTCATTAAAGTCCCAGCGATGCAGATGATGTTCAATCTTTGTTCTCCTGTTCTCCGGTTGTCCCTTCCCTCCCTCCACCCTCTACACCTGCTCAGATAACCACTCCTCCTCTGTCTCTAGGCTCCATCCTCCTCTCTGCCCTCTCCACCCTTTCATTACTCATCTCACTCTTTATCTTTAGAATCCTCATGGGCTCTCCAGCTCCCTCATGTAAACTCATTCAACTTCCTCTTCTTTCATCTTTTGCATAAAAAAAAAAACAGAGGTGGTCAAAGTACTCACGTTACACTGAAAAAAGTTAATCTACTTGAAAATTCTTCTTCAATAGGTCACACTTAAAAATCATGTAGTTGAGTGAATCAAATTAAATTAAATTAAAATAACCTTCACCCTATGCAATTCAATTTGGTTCATTCAACTACATTTTTTTTTGTGTGTGTGACCATAAAAAATACAAATTATGAAATAAAACGTCAAAATTGTTAGATACAAAGTCAAAATCATGATATTAAAAGTCAAAATCATGAGATAAAAAGTCAAAATTATTGAGTAAAGTCAAAATTACAGGATAGAAAGTCAAAATTATGACGTAAAAGTCAAAATTATCAGATAAAAAGTCTAAATTATCAAGTAAAAAGTAAAAATTATCAGATAAAAAGTAAAAATTATGACGTAAAAGTCAAAATTACGAGATAAAAAGTCAAAATTATCAGATAAAAAGTCTAAATTATCAAGTAAAAAGTTAAAATTATCAGATAAAAAGTTAAAATTATGATGTAAAAGTCAAAATTATCAGATAAAAAGTCAAAATTATGAAGTAAAAAGTCAAAAATATGAGATAACAGACAACATTATCACATAAAAAGTCAAA
>CM035805.1:5875531-5906809 GCA_020466265.1 Siphamia tubifer
CTGGCAGGGGTCATCCAACACAGACCTGTGTGTGTGTGTGTGTGTGTGTGTGTGTATTACTATCTTTATGGGGACATTGATATGTTTACACAGTCACACCATGGGGACCTATGACACTATGGGGACCAAAATTCAAGTCCCCACGATGGTTAACTATAAATAAAGGTCCCCACTAGTAACATAGAAATGATGTGGCCCTATGAATACATTCATTTATGTTTTCCAGAAGTCCCCATGAAGCATGAGGGAAACAGGTGTAAAATGAAACATGGTTTGAAGATGTGTTTACTTTACAAACAAAAAAAGTATACATTTTTATGTTTTTTTGTAATATTTATTTATTATTATTACCTCCGCCAAGGAGGTTATGTTTTTGCTGGCGTTTATCTGTTTGTCTGTGTTCAAGATAACTCGAAAACCTATGGACGAAATTTTCAGGATATGTTGGAAATGTGAGCAGGAAGAACTGATTTCATTTTGGGGGTGATCGGGGTGGGGGTGGGGGTCTACCTTGGCGGAGGTCTGCGCTCTCAGAGTGCTTCTTTAGTTTTTAAATATTATTATTTATTTTATTTATGTTTATTTATTTATTTTTAAATTATTGTTTTTGTATTTATTCATTAGTTTTTCTTTATTTTTTAAATGTAAAACATTTACATTTTTATAATTATTATTTTACTTATTGTTATTTCTCTATTTTACTTTTTGAATTATTGTTATTGTATTTATTCATAAATGTGTTACTTTTTAATTAAAAAAATAGTTACATTTAACATTTTTATGATTAGTAATTTTATTTTATAAAAAAAAAAAAAAGAGAGAGAAAAGTTTACACTCACTACCCAATAGCTACTCAAGTACAAACTTGGTCCTCATAAGTCATTCAAACAAGTAATTATGTGTGTGTGTGTGTGTGTGTGTGTGTGTGTGTGTGTGTGTGTGTGTTCGCTCAGTCAACACACTGCATTTGAGCATCTATGTGTGCAGAACAGTGTTTTTTTTGTGTGTGTTTGTATTCCTATTTTTATGGGGACATCTTGGGGACCTCTCACACCATGGGAACCAAAATTCAGGTCCCCACAAGATTTCACCCCTTAATGTATATTGTGACAAATACTGTACATATCTATGTGTATGTGTTATAGTCAAATTAATTAACTCCACTTACTGTAGCATTTCCTTTTTTTTTTACTTTCCAATGAACACTTTACCTACAAGTGATGATGGTTACAAACTTGGTCCCCATGAGACATGGAAATGGACAAGCATGTGTGTGTGTGTGTTTGTGCGTGTGTCTGCGCACGGCCGGCTGAGAGGCAGATGAGAGCGAGACAGGGAGAGTGTGTTTCTCACACTCACACTCGGCTGTGAAAGGTCAGCGCTTAGTGCTAACAGCACAAGATACAACACACACACACACACACACACACACACACACACACACATATACACACACACACACACACACACACACACACACACACACATGTACACACACACACACACACATCCTGCTGTTGGACTGGTGCATACTTAAGTCCAGAATAGAAAAACACTTAAGTATCCTTGGTTTAAAACATATTCAACACCTGCCAAAGTATTCTGTCACTTTAACTCTCCTCCTTTTTTTTAAATTAAATCTATTAATAAGTCCATGAAAAAAAAAAAACAATGTCGTCATCCTATTAAAATAATGGCCTGTCAGAGTTTTTTTTTAGCTCATTTTTTAGATGATCTGGAATACATACATATATAGTAGACATCAAAATCACACCATTTGGATGAACATTGAGAAATTTAGATTTTGTCGTTTTGAGCCAAACTGTGTTAACATGATTTTTATCTGGTTGTGCTTAGTGACTTGGGAATGTGACTTTTTATCTCATTATTTTGACTTTTTATCTCATTATTTTGACTTTTTATCACATAATTTTGACTTTTTAATCACATAATTTTGACTTTTTATCACATAATTTTGACTTTTTATCACATAATTTTGACTTTTTATCTCATCATTTTGACTTTTTATCTCATAAATTTGACTTTTTATCACATAAATTTGACTTTTTATCACATAATTTTGACTTTTTATCTCATCATTTTGACTTTTTATCTCATAAATTTGACTTTTTATCACATAATTTTGACTTTTTATCACATAATTTTGACTTTTTATCTCATCATTTTGACTTTTTATCTCATAAATTTGACTTTTTATCACATAAATTTGACTTTTTATCACATAATTTTGACTTTTTATCTCATCATTTTGACTTTTTATCTCATAAATTTGACTTTTTTATCACATAATTTTGACTTTTTATCTCATCATTTTGACTTTTTATCACATCATTTTGACTTTTTAATCACATAATTTGGACTTTGTTAAAGTTTAATTTAGCAGAATTACATTTGACTCTTGTTCCGTGTTACAACTCGACAAATTTGGGCGTTATCGTGACTCTTTATCTTCACTTACACATACATCTTATAATCCAGTACGTCTTATACATGAAAAATCCTATTAAAACTCCCCCCTTCATTGACAGTGTGTCTTATAGTGCAGATAATACAATAATTAAAACCAGTGTTTGTTCTGTGTCAAACGTCCAACTGTCTCATATATTGTGTGTGTTTAAGAACCGCTCTGCTGCAGCTGATGTATTTGTAAGTGTCAGTAGTTTGTTTGTTTGACACTCCGATGTCACGACCCTGGCTTGCTGACTGCTCACGTTCCGACTCCCCCCCCCCCCTCCCATCTAAACGGTATTGTCCGATGGCGCTGACCTGCACCCGTCCTCCTCTCTTCTCCCCCCTCCCTTCCTCATTTCCCCATTTATGCTCACCCTGCACTTTAGGACAGGCACCGTGTTACCCCTCCTCTACGCTAACACCCTCCCAAACCTCTGCCAAACAATGTCAGCCGCACTTATTCTGTTCCACTTCATCCATTATGTCATCCACTGATCATTCCAGAAACAAAGAAAACCACTGCCCTCTTCTTCTTCTGCTCGACACAGCAAATTCTACAGAGTTCAAATCAACTCTGAAAGTGTTGTTTTTTTCAGTTACAAAAGTACAGCACCATAATTTCATTCTGTGCATTCAATTAACACATATACATGTATATATTTATATATTATACATCTTTACAGGAACCAAGAAACAAAAGGATACCTGTCTATCCATCTATATATAAACATACATACATACATTAGTGATGCGCAGGGTGACCCGAAGTGAGTGGGCGCCCGCAGTCACCCGCAGTCACCCACATTGAAAAATATTTGTAATGATATCCAGGTTGCGGTCAGTGGAGTTGTTTGTCATTTGAGGTCAATGGTAAAAGGACTGTATTTATATAGCAAATGTTATTCACCAGTGGGTTCCTGAAGTGCTTTACAATTCCTCACATTCACCCATTCACACACATGCTCATACACCAGTAGACAGCTGCCTGACCCTCCTGGGAGACATTTAGGGTTCAGTGTCTTTACCCAAAGACACTTTGAGAACTGGGATATGAACCGCCAACCCTTTGATCACTGGACGACCCACTCTACCAACGGAACCACAGCCGCCCCATAAATAAACATTAAAATAAACTGGGAAATTATTGTAAGTTAAATATTAAGTACATCTCATCATCTGAACCCGCTTTATCCTCACTAAGGTCACAGGGGTCACAGGGGGCCTAATCCAGCTCCAATGGATGAAGGCAGGGTCAGAGGTCACCATGTATGAGTCTCCAGTTCATCTCAGGGCTGAACATATATAGACAAACAATCACTGTCACGTTCACACCTATGAGTGATTTAGATTAACCAGTTAACCAGTTAACCAATTAACCAGTTAACCTATCAGTGCATGTGTTTGGATGGTGGGAGGAGCCAGAGTACCTGGAGAAAAGCCACGCAGACACGAGGAGAATATGCAAACTCCACACAGAAAGGTCTGGTGTGGGAATAGAACCAACAACCTTCTGTCTGTGAGGCACCAGTGTTAACCAGTGGTGGTGCAGTGGGCAAAATACTAGCTACAATTTTCTATCATTAATAAATACAATTTATTAATTGAATTTGTGTGAAAGTGTCGTCCATCCTGGTCAGTATCCTACAATATGGAGGGAGAGAGAGAGAGAAAATAAAGTTGGGAAACACTAAGGTTTGAGACACATTGGCTGAGATTTTTAAAGATGCTGAGCGGCTCCCAGTGTTTTTGTTTCCATGGAAACCAGGTTCAAATGTGTCTTTGGGTGTTACAGGTTTAGATGCTGCGTTAGCGTTGATAACTTTTGAATGATGAAGCAGAACAAACATATTTATAAACATATTAACTTACAAACAATGACACAGAAATAAATGCAGGTATGTGAGTAAGGTCAAAGGTCATGTGATGTTCATAAAGACCATTGACTACTTTTTAAAAATGCGGGTCAAGAAGCGGGTCGGGTTCATCCTTTTCACATATATTTCTAGCGGTCTGAGTTGTAGGTTAGTTAAAAAAAATGGTTGGTCGCGGGTCGTTTATACATCAACCTGTGCATCATTGGTCAGGGGTAGGGTCAGGGTAGGGTTAGGGTCAGGGTCAGGGTAGGGTCAGGGGTAGGGTCAGGGTCAGATTATGCAGAGAAATTATTATTTTAAAATTGTAGAGGCGTGGTTTTCACAACTCTGTAGGGAGTTAAAACATTTAACGCATTTAACACCAACTCTTTCACATATTTATTTAAAAGAAGTTTGTTCAGTGTCATTTCAACCCTTGATGCGAAGATTCTTAACAGTGAAAATTTAATTCAGACAAATTTGCAGTGTAGCTCCGCCCCCATCCCACCTTGATCCAACATTTCTGCTGGTCTTTTCAGAGGTGGGCCTTGTTTCTTTCTTGCGTGTGGTGTTTGCTTGACTGCCATCCCAGTCTGTGTGTGTGTGTGTGTGTGTGTGTGTGTGTGTGTGTGTGTGGAACAATAGCAGGAGTCTAATCTCCATGTCAAAACCACTCTGCCTCCCCAGTGAGCAGTCCGCTCAGCGTTTAGTAGCGTTTTGTCCTTCCATTCTTCCAACACCACAAAAAGAGCAGAGGGGAGGGAGGAGTGTGTGTGTGTGTGTGTGTATGTGTGTGTGTGTGTGTGTGTGTGTGTGTGTGTGTGTGTGTGTGTGTGTGTGTGTGTGTGAGGGTTGAAGTATATAGTTCTAGTTTATTTTTCAGTTCAGTTCACTTAATATGATTACAGTCATACCTCAATTTAGCAAAGAACCAACTAACCAATGACCCAAGTTACGAAACGAAACCCCCCAAACATAAATACAGTCCTGTGTGTACTGTGTGTACTGTGTGTACTGTACGTAAATACATACATACTGTATACTTGTAGTGTGACTTGGACCCTCAGTCGTCACAGTTCTAACTCTCTTCCACACTGATCACAGCAGCGCAGGCAGTGGGCGACAAACCCATTCATTGTGTATGTGCTACCACGGTGCAAGGCTGCAGAGCTCAGCAGCACTGCCCAGCGGCGCTTGTCTCCTTTTTGCTGTAAAGTTGACAGGTACATGTTCATAATGTTTGTGCTCGCAACTGGTTGCATACTGTAGCAACTTGTGTTGGGTACTACACCGTACCCAGCGCTGCTCACCGAGGTTACCATGGAAGTACCTTTACGCTGGGTTTATACTTGACGCAAGCAACACGAACGACGCGCAACTGACGTGCCACCTTTTTCATATTTGTACACGTCAACGCAAAACACCGCGGGCTGTGCGTGGTCTGCAGTTCACCACTCAGGCAGTAGGTGGCAGCAGAATAAAACTATGACTGTTGTGGGTTGTCATCGCAGGTGACATCAGTTAAAATAACAACTGAAGACGAGTTCATTCTATTGGTACTTTTACATCGAAGGTGGAAAAAAAACAGCAGCACAAACGTCGGTGGTGTGTTGAACATCTGCACACACCTGGATGGACAGTTGGTTCCTCTGGTGGGACCAATGAGAGGTGTAGATGAGGACAGTTTTATTACTGTGCAGTTGTGACGTACTGTCATACAGATGATGATGTTGTCTAATCACTTCACTTTTGTTCTTGGCCACACATTTTTGGAATACCTCTATGAATATAACAAATACCTAAAAAAATTTACAATATTTACAGTATCGCCCCCACCCACATATTGTACGGAACGGTGCGTCACATATCAAAAGTTAAAAGGACGTGTTTTCCTACGCATCACAGCAGAATGGCGGGAATGCGTACTGTAGCTATGTGTAGCCTTGTGGCCGCGTATGTGTAGCACTGCGTCGACTATGATCAAGACCTTACTGTTTTTAACTTTTAAAGGGTTTAGGTGGTCGTACTGGGGGTTTAAGGGGGTAGTACTGGGGGTTTAGGGGGTAGTATTGGGGTTTAGGTGGTAGTACTGGGGGTTTAGGGGGTAGTACTGGGGGTTTAAGGGGGTAGTACTGGGGGTTTAGGTGGTAGTACTGGGGGTTTAGGGGGGTAGTACTGGGGTTTAGGGGGTAGTACTGGGGTTTAGGGGGTAGTACTGGGGGTTTAGGTGGTAGTACTGGGGGTTTAGGGGTAGTACTGGGGGTTTAGGGGGTAGTACTGGGGGTTTAGGGGGTAGTACTGGGGGTTTAGGTGGTAGTACTGGGGGTTTAGGGGGTAGTACTGGGGTTTAGGGTGTAGTACTGGGGGTTTAGGGGTAGTACTGGGGGTTTAGGGGGTAGTACTGGGGGTTTAGGTGGTAGTACTGGGGGTTTAGGGGGGTAGTACTGGGGGTTTAGGGGGTAATATTTTAGATTGTACATTTAATTTATTGGTCCCCATGGCGTTATTTGTCTTCACTGTCTTCACAGACAGATGGTGGACATAACAAAGACATGTGATCAGGTGTGGTCATCTGTCAGTGGGGTTAGTCTGGTGGTTAGGGCACCTATGGCTGCAGGAAGAGGCTTTTGTAATGTTCTGTACCTGTGTCCTAACAGTAGTAGGATGAAGTAATGGGGTAATGGTGGGTGTGGTCCTGGACTATTGTGTTTGTCATTGGGTGATGGAACTGGGTGTGGGGAGACATTTGTGATGTGACTGAATTTGTCTGTGTTAGGGTTAGGGTTAGCATGGTGTCAAAACATGTGGAGCAGAACAAGAGGAAGGTTGGATGATCGTTAATACAGTGACAGTTTGTGGAAGGCTCACAGTCTATGTTGTCTGTGGTATGATGGGAGTTTATCGTCCAGAGTTATGTCCAGACCTTTTACATATAAAATACGACTCTACTTACGAAAAAAAATCACATTACGAAACCACTTCTGGAACAAATTAATCTTGTAAATTGAGGTACCACTGTATATATATATATATATATATATATATATATATATATATATATATATATATATATATATATATATATATATATATATATATATATATATATGCAAACAATTATGTGACCCCAGTCTTTATAATCTTTATATTTTGTGTGTAATCACATTTTAATGTATTTCTTATTTATTTTATTAAAGTTTTATCAGTTTATCTTGTACTTTTCTAATTTTATAATTTTGTGCATTCAAGTCTTTATTTATTTCACTCTTGTCTTAAAATTGTATTTTAATTTCTAATCAATGTGAAGCACTTTGGGCGACAGTTATTGTATGAAAGGTGTTTATTTAGTTTATTATAATATTATTATTCTTATTCTTAACACAGAGACATTTCCAGCAGCACCACAGCTCAGTGCTCACTAACCTTTGACCTTTAACCCTAACCACAGCTCAGCACTGATTAACCTTTGACCTTTAACCCTAACCACAGCTCACTACTCACTAACCTTTGACCTTTAACCCTAACCACAGCTCAGCACTGATTAACCTTTGACCTTTAACCCTAACCACAGCTCAGTACTCAAACCAACAACTGTACCTGCCAAGAAAACAACAAACACATTCACACTGATTTAGAAAAAAGGAGAAATATTTTATATTTCTTTTATTTTAACTCTAATAATATTTTCAATTTGTAGAGGAAGACTTTTTGTCTCATAATTTGGGTTAAGGTTAATGTTTTTACATAATTTAGATTTTATCTGATCATTTGGACTTTTTATGTCATAACTCTTGACTTTTTATCTGATCATTTTGAGTTTAACTAATGAATTTTGACTTTTTTATGTCATAGTTTTACATTTTTATCTCATTCATTTATACTTTTTAATCTGATAATTTTGACTTTTTATCTCATAATTATGAGTTTCTTTTCATAATTTTGACTTTTTATCTGATCATTTTGAGTTTAACTCATGAATTTAGATTTTTTTTATCTCATAGTTTTACATTTTTATCTCATTCATTTAGAATTTTTACCTCATAATTCAGTCTTTAACTCATACATTTGGACTTTTTTTTTTAATCAAATTTGATTGATTGATGGACTGATTTATTGACATATATTGGGGCTTGTGTGAATGAGAATTAGTTTGACACCCCAGAGTTAAAGGATTAAAGCAGGACGTTTTTAGGGTGAGTGGTCCAGGCAGTCCCCATGAGGTCCCCTGAGGGTCTTATCTGGTGCTTTAGATGTTTAGACAGTTTGTTTTCACTGCTGAGACCAGGCGGAAAAAGAGCGGGGACCGGCCCAGGGTCTTAATAGGTTTAACTCGCTCTATTGAGTCCAGCCGAGCGGCACAGATCAGATAGCTACATCCTTATCATCTGCCTCTTTTCTTTCTTTCTTTTCTTTTTTGCTCTTTTTCTTCTTCCTGCCTGGGAGCCGGTGCACAGTAGAGGGGAGGAGAATGCCAGTGTAATTGGTGAATGGGGTTAAGTACATGTTTGAGCCCCCCTGCGGCCCAGGGCGCTTCACATGATGACTTAATCGTTTTCTGGTCAATTATGTGTTTGCGGTCTCACCCCTCCCTCACCCCTCCCTCACCCCTCCGACGTCCCCTCCACTCTCAGGGTTATGATAGGGGGGAGGTCTTCTCCCAGTGGGGCAGATGAACCACACACACTCACCCGCTGTCTCTTTTCTCTGCCTGTCTTTACCTCATGTCTCTATTATCTGGGTTGTGTCCTCTGATGCTTATCTCATAAATTTGACTTTTTATCGTTTTATTTGATCATTTTGATTTTTTTATCTTATGATTTTGACTTGTTATCTTATGATTTTGACTTTTTAGCTCAGGATTTTGACTTTTTAGCTCAGGATTTTGACATTTTATCCGAAAAATGTGACTTTTATCCCATAATCTTAACTTTTTTTGTGATAAATTTGACTTTTTATGTTGTAATTTTGACTTTTATCTCATGATTTCGACATTTTATCTGATAAATTTGACTTTTATCTGATGATTATGACTTTTTATCTGATGATTGTAACTTTTATCTGCTCATTTGGACTTATAATAGGGGGACGTCTTTTCCCAGTGGGGCAGATGATCCACACACACTCACCCATTGTCTTTTTTCTCAGGCTGGCTTTACTTCATGTCTCTATTATCTGGCTTGTGTCCTCTGCTGCTCATGTCTTTTGTCTTTTATCTGTCTTCTGTTGTTCTTTTTAAGTCACACATGAGTTCCCTTATCTCATGATTTTGGCTTTTTATCTGATAATTTTGTTTTTTTATCTGATAATTTTGACATTTACCTGCTAATTTTGACTTTTTATCCCATAATTTTCACTTTTTATCTGATAATCTTGACTTTTTATCTTGTAATTTTGACTTTTTATCTGATAATCTTGACTTTTTATCTTGTAATTTTGACTTTTTATCTGATAATTTTGACTTTTTATCCCATAATTTTCACTTTTTATCTGATAATCTTGACTTTTTATCTTGTAATTTTGACTTTTTATCTGATAATTTTGACTTTTTATCTGATAATTTTGACATTTTAACTGCTAATTTTGACTTTTTATCCCATAATTTTCACTTTTTATCTGATAATTTTGACTTTTTAACTGCTAATTTTGACTTTTTATCTCATGATTTTGACTTTTTCTCTCATATTTTTTCCTTTTTATCTCATACTTTGTTGAGAAATGACCAAAATATTCAGTAAAATCAACAAAAATGACTAATATATCAACACTAACACCAATGTGGAAACATTACTTTTATTCCAGAATCCTTTGACTCATCGACCAGTGTAATTACTGTTTGTTTTAAACCTTTTAATGTTTTATATAAAACACTTAGAACATCATATATAGTACAACAACCCTTCACTTCAGACAGATGAGTTAAAAACACAAATCCATTTATTTTATGATCATTTATTATTTCAACACCACAGAACAATAACACCTTTAATACTTTTTACTGCTGTGTTTCAGTTTAACCGCTGCATAACCTCCCAGCTCATCAAGTGGTTCAGTAACTTTCGGGAGTTCTACTACATCCAGATGGAGAAGTTCGCACGTCAGTCCATTAACGACGGCATCACCGGCGCCGAGGAGCTGAGCGTTAGCCGCGACTGCGAGCTCTTCCGCGCTCTCAACATGCACTACAACAAGGCCAACGACTTCGAGGTAAACTTTTACACTAAATAAAAGTACTTAGTTACTGTACTGAAGGAGAGTTTTTTTAGGTATTTGTACTACATTTGTTCATAAATATTTGTACTTTATACCCTTTACATTTATATAAATATATGTACTTTATACTCTTTACATTTATATAAATATATGTACTTTATACTCTTTACATTTATATAAATATATGTACTTTATACTCTTTACATTTATATAAATATATGTACTTTATACTCTTTACATTTACCGTATTTTCCAGACTATAAGGTACACGTAAAAGACTTTAATTTTGTCCAAAAACTACACAACACCTTATACATATATGGATTCATTCTGGTTGTGCTTAGTGACTTAGAATTCTGACTTTTTATCGTATAATTCTGACTTTTTATCATATAAGTTTGACTTTTACCTTATAATTTAGATTTTTTTTCTGTTAAAATTATGCACTAATTATTATTAATTATACATTTTAATCTTTTTTTAAATGTCACGATGACTTTTTATCTCAATCGTGACCTTTTTGTTTTTCTTCAATTTTCTGTCCATATCCACTAACCTTTGACCTGATCAAACACATCGTCTACACACTAACTCACTTTTAAACTTGTTTTGGATACTTTTGAAACTTTTCTCATTTTTCCTGGTTAAATTAAGTTAAATTAAATCATTGCATTCATGGCAAAGACACAGAAATACAGTTTTACTTTTTACTTTATTACAATTGAAAAGTTGTACTTTTTTTTTTTTTTTTGTACTTTTACTTCAGTAAATCAGTTGAATCAGTACTTCTTCTACTTTTACCAGAGTATTTTTTCACACCAGTAGCTGTACTTCTACTGCAGTACACAGTGTGAGTACTTTTACCACCTCTGTGTATGTGTGTTAAAGCTGTTTGTTGTAATAGAAGGTGCTTTATGGGGACATTGCCAACTTGTAAGAAGTGAAGCTGAGGAATAATGCAGTCCATAAAAAAAAAAAAAAAAAAAAAATGGAATTTCACCTGATACGTTGAGGTGCAGGTGGGTCATGTGACACCGTGTCCTCTGTGAATGTCCCCACAGTTCTGTACATCCTCCTACAACCACTACCATCGACAGTAACATATAGAACCTCGTGTTAGTTCAGGAGCCACGTTCACATAAATTTGATCTGAACTGGTCAAATAATAATTTTATATTAATAATACACAAATAATGACGACCACAAACTTTCCTCTATATTTTACAGTGAAGAAAAGTCCATTTTACTTTTCATTTTACAGAATATTTAGGCCATTTTACTCAATATTTAGGTAATTTTTGTTTATTTTCTCCAGTATTTTGTTAATTTGATTCAATATTTTGGTCATTTTTGTTCATTTCATTGAATATTTATGTAATTTCTGTTCATTTTATTGATTATTCTGGTCATTTTTTCGTTTTATTGAATATTTTTTGTCATTTTTGTTCATTTTATTGAATATTTTTGTTATTTTTGTTTATATCATTCAATATCTGGCTCGTTTTTGTTCATTTTAGTCAATAATTGTGCTAATTTTTGTTCATTTTATTGAATAATCTTTCCTTGTTTTTCATTTTACTGATTATTTTGGTAATATTAAATCTATAAGTATAAATAATAATAATAAATAAATAATGTCAACTGGCAAAATGTGTTTTGAAGTTTAAAAATACACTTAATCTTGTTTTATTGGTGATTTATGTGTGTTTTATAGTTTAAAAATAGACTTAACATTGTTTTATTGGTGATTTATGTGTGTTTTATAGGTTAAAAATAGACTTAACATTGTTTTATTGGTGATTTATGTGTGTTTTATAGGTTAAAAATATATTTACCATGACACTACTCATGCCTGTGACCTTAGATCACATTAGGATTTTAAATAATCTTTGATTTTATTGGTTAGACATGATTTTAGGTGATACATTTATGGTACAATATGATTGGTTAGAGCTGTTTTTTTCATATATATAAATGACGTATAGTTCCATAGAAGTTAAACTGAACCCTTTAGCATCAGATGTTTTTTTTGTGTTTAAATAAAGACATAATATAAGGAACTTCATCCAATGAGGAAGAAGCTGGCTGAGCCCTCCTCTTCCTCACTCTTTAATTCCTCTCAGTGGTTAAACGTCAGACGCACAAAGGTGTGTTTGACAAAGTTGAAGCACATTTAACTTCCTCCTCCTCATTTTCCTGTCGTCAGTGTCACATGTGTGACCGTATGTACTGATCATAAATACTCATCAGACAACTTCACCTTTAATGGCTTTCATTTTTCACACTTCTGCTTTTTCTGCCACCTTCCCATGTGTGTGTGTGTGTGTGTATTCTTATCTTCTGACACTATGGGGACCAAAATTTGGGTCCCCACAAGGGTTAAATATAAATAAAGGTCCCCACTAGTAAAACAGAAATGATGTGGTCCTATAAATACATTAATATATTAATTGTTTGTTTCTGGACGTCCTCATGAAGCATGAGGGAAAGGTTTGAAGAAAACACACACACACACACACACACACACACACACACACACACACACACACACACACACACATACACACACACACATACACATACATATCAGCTGAGGTGGTTGGGGTGAGGGAAGTCTGGGCTTCTTGGGGATGCTGCCCCCGCGACCCAGACCCAGATAAGCGGGAGACAAGACGACGACGATAAAATTACTAGTAACTAGTTGTGTAATTGAACAACACAGTACCTTAATGAAGTCATAAAACTTTGGCGTTGACATTATTTTCTAATTTTTTTTCCCATTATTTCTATAATTGTACACATGCGTCTCACTGTAGACCATATGGGGACCCTGAACTAACATGAGTTTAAAACTAATGGTTTAGCAGAACCAAGACTGATCTGGGTGTGTGTGTATGTGTGTGAGTGTTTGTAAGAAACACACACACACACAGTCACATAGTGTGTGTGTGAGTGTTTTGTTGTTGCTGCATTTCCCAGTGTCCTGTTCACCTCGAAGGGTACAGCCGTCCCTTGGACCGGCCTGGCATGCTGGCAAAGCACTTCTCCAGTGTGTGTGTGTGTGTGTGTGTGTGTGTGTGTGTGTGTGTGTGTGTGTGTGTCACTTTGAGGGGGAAAAAATCTCACTGTTATCAAGGTTAAGCGTCCTACTGTTTTAGTGAGAGGAAGGGGAGAGAATGAGGGGGAAGAGGGAGATGGATAGATAGGGGATAGAGGGTGAGAGCTCCGAGACAAAGAGGAGAGAGAGAGAGAGAGAGAGAGAGAGAGAGAGGGGGAATTGTGGGGGAGAAAGAAGAGTATAGAAGGAGAGAGAGGGGGAGGGGGGGGTGACATGTGGGAGAGAAGTGCCCTTGTGAGCAGTGGGAGTTTTGCAGCGCTCACATTTAAAGTGCTTCACTCCTTTTCTCTCTCTCTCTCTTGTTTCCGTCGATGTCTCTCGCTCTTTCGCAGTCCGTTATTTGTCCACTGGGGCTCTTCTGTGTGTGTGTGTGTGTGTGTGTGTGTGTGTGTGTGTGTGTGTGTGTGTGTGTGTGTGTGTGTGTTTTGGGTGCACACACACTTGCCCACATCCATCTTCAGCTCTCTTAAGGGAGGCTTTGAAAGACTCTGGCAGCCACGAGCACTTGTATATATGAGGTCTGAACCCCCCCCCCCCACACACACACACACACACACTCACACACACACACACACACACACACACACACACACACACACACACTCACACACCCTCTAAGTCCATCAGGGCAAAAGCAGGAAGAAAAATGACACTGGTTTTGTTGAAGAAGCTTCTGAGGATCAGGGAGGGAGGGGTGACCTCTGACCCCACAGGCCCTGTGCTGCTGTATGAACACTGACTCTCCTTTAACTTTCACTACAACAAACAAACAAACTATAAAACGTGTTCTGTAAAGTCTGAGGATTATTGACCAGAGGAAGGAACTAAGTACAAGTACTTCCTTTACTGTAGAAAGTACAGTTTTAAATATCTGTACTCTATTTCATTTTCTAGCAACTTTTGACTTTTACTCCCTACATTTTTGTACAAATAAATAAATAGAAATATATGATAAAAATGTGTGTGTGTGTATATTATATATATATATATATATATATATATATATATATATATATATATATATATATATATATATATATATATATATATATATGATTTATTCATCTTTTAATAAATTAGGTTATTATTATTATTATTATTATTATTATTATTATTATTTACTACTGAATATTTTTCCATATAATATCATGCAGCTTTAATGCTAAAATGTTTCAGTTGAAACAAAGACAAAGTAAAAGTTTGTCTTTATCCTGTAGGTTTCATTTTTCATTCTCTTGGATTCAGGGCTTTTTTTTTTTTTCCTCCAGAAAACTGGAACTGTTTTCAGATCAAATTCTGCTTATGGAAAACCACCCGACACCCACGACAGGAAATGAAGTCGCTGATGGGAAATAATAAAAATATTTAAAAAAAAGGAATTCACAAACTCTATCATTTTATTCATTGTATTTGGAGGATTATTATCACATGTTAATTAAATGAATGTATTTACCTTAAACCATAAAAACCTAAACAGCCACTGGACGAATGATCTAACCTGTTTAATACTTATTCATCCTATAACTTTATAAATACATATCAATAATTGGTATAAAATAGTTGATCATCTTTTCCTGATCATCACATATATTGTCCTCAGACCCAGGAAGACACTTTTGTCTTCTGTAGAGGACAAACGTTTGACAGTTTTACTTAAAAATTATGTTTATTGTCAATTTACAAAATAAATTCTGAATAAATAAAAATACTATATCACACTATAAGGTGCATGAAGCAAAGTCTAAATCATGAGATAAAAAGATAAAATTATGAGACAGAAAATTTAAATTAACATTTCCAGTCACTAATGACAACCAGAGTTAATCCATAAATAATTAAATCACACTGTGTTTTTTAAAGTCATTTAAGTGTCGTCTTATAGTTCTGAAAATACTGTAACTGAATAAAAACTCTTTAATTGTTCAGTTTCCAATCAAGATAATTGTTTAATGTAAAAAGAAAAAGCTAAACTTTTCACTTTCTTGGGGGTCACAGGGGTCATATGACAGAGGCTTCCGTTACCATGGAAACACTGTTGTGTTCTACTGCATCGATTCAACAGTAAAACCAGTAAAGTTGGATCAATGACGATCATGTTCAATGATTGATTTGATTGAAAAAGTCAGACACTGGCAGGTACTGACAGGTACTGGCAGGTACTAAAAGGTACTGACAGGTACTGGCAGATACTGACAGGTACTGACAGGTACTGACATGTACTGACAGGTACTGGCAGATACTGACAGGTAAGGACAGATACTGACAGGTACTGACAGGTACTGACATGTACTGGCAGATACTGGCAGATACTGACAGGTACTGACAGATACTGACAGATACTGACAGGTACTGACAGATACTGACAGATACTGGCAGATACTGACAGGTACTGACAGATACTGACAGATACTGACAGGTACTGACAGATACTGACAGATACTGACAGGTACTGACATGTACTGACAGGTACGGGCAGATACTGGCAGATACTGACAGGTACTGACAGGTACTGACAGGTACTAAAAGGTACTGACAGGTACTGGCAGATACTGACAGGTACTGACAGGTACTGACATGTACTGACAGGTACTGGCAGATACTGGCAGATACTGACAGGTAAGGACAGATACTGACAGGTACTGACAGGTACTGACATGTACTGGCAGATACTGGCAGATACTGACAGGTACTGACAGATACTGACAGATACTGACAGGTACTGACAGATACTGACAGATACTGACAGGTACTGACATGTACTGACAGGTACGGGCAGATACTGGCAGATACTGACAGGTACTGACAGGTACTGATAGGTACTAAAAGGTACTGACAGGTACTGGCAGATACTGACAGGTACTGACAGGTACTGACATGTACTGACAGGTACTGGCAGATACTGGCAGATACTGACAGGTAAGGACAGATACTGACAGGTACTGACAGGTACTGACATGTACTGGCAGATACTGACAGGTACTGACAGATACTGACAGATACTGACAGGTACTGACAGATACTGACAGATACTGACAGGTACTGACAGGTACTGACAGGTACTGACAGGTACTGACAGGTACTGACAG
Source organism: Siphamia tubifer (assembly GCA_020466265.1). Lineage (NCBI taxonomy): Eukaryota > Metazoa > Chordata > Actinopteri > Kurtiformes > Apogonidae > Siphamia > Siphamia tubifer. The sequence continues at coordinate 5,892,271 of CM035805.1, forward strand.
GTACTGGCAGATACTGGCAGATACTGACATATACTGACAGGTACTGACAGATACTGACAGGTACTGACAGATACTGGCAGATACTGACAGATACTGACAGGTACTGACAGATACTGACAGGTACTGACAGATACTGGCAGATACTGGCAGGTACTGACAGATACTGACAGGTACTGACAGATACTGACAGGTACTGACAGATACTGGCAGGTACTGACAGATACTGACAGATACTGGCAGATACTGGCAGGTACTGACAGATACTGACAGATACTGGCAGATACTGACAGGTACTGACAGATACTGGCAGATACTGGCAGATACTGACATGTACTGGCAGATACTGGCAGATACTGACAGGTACTGACAGATACTGACAGATACTGACAGGTACTGACAGATACTGACAGGTACTGACATGTACTGACAGGTACTGGTAGATACTGGCAGATACTGGCAGATACTGGCAGATACTGGCAGGTACTGACAGATACTGGCAGATACTGACAGATACTGACAGATACTGACAGATACTGACAGGTACTGACATGTACTGACAGGTACTGGCAGATACTGACAGATACTGACAGGTACTGACATGTACTGGCAGATACTGGCAGGTACTGACAGGTACTGACAGGTACTAAAAGGTACTAGCACGTACTGAGAGGTACTAACAGGTACTAGCAGGTAATGACAGGTAGTAACACGTACTAACAGGTACTGACAGGTACTAACAAATACTGACAGGTACTAACAGGTACTGATCTTCTGGAACTAAAGTTTATCTCCTAAACATGAACATTTACAGAAACGTGAAACAAACCTAAATATGACAGAACACTGTGGAACAGTTAGAACTGCTGACACTAACAGGCCATCGTGTACCCTCTTCCTCCTCCTCCTCCTCTTCCTCCTCCTCCTCCTCCTCCTCCTCCTCCCCTCGACAAACCTTCTTTCCAAACCATAAATTTCCCATCATGCCTCAGACAAGTCTATCATTCTTGTGGCGACAGCAGGAAGTGTCTGTTGGAGCAGGCTTAAGGGGAACAGTCTATTTGCATACATAAATGTGAACATTTGCAAGAAGAAAAAGAGAGAGAGAGGAGGAGGAGGCCAGGTGAATAAGTCTTCTGTTGGCGGAGGAGCAGGAGGGGGGGGTGAGGGCGGAGGAGGTGTTTTGCATATTAAGGTTTTTTTGCTGGGCAGGTGTCTGACAGATACAGCAGCTGATTAGAGTTTAGCACAAGGAAAACCTGCCCAAGCATGCAAATTATAACCCCCCCACTGACTGACCAACCGCCTTAGACTGCACGAAGAGTGTGTGTGTGTGTGTGTGTGTGTGTGTGTGTGTGTGTGTGAGAGAGTGTGTGTGTATGCAGAGACATATCATGCAATAAATACTGTAGATATCACCATTAAGTTACATGAACATGAACATTAGAATGATAGTTTTTCAGATCTCTGGAGGTCAAAGGTTACATGTGTCCAAATTAACTTGTGGAACACTGTTTGTGTGTCAAACACAGACATATCACGCTATAACTTAATCAATACTGGATATATTATCATAATATTACACACACATATATACATATAACAAAATTATCAATATTGCAAAAGGTCAAAGGTCAAGGTGGCATTTAGCAGAAAGGTCAAAATCCCATTATTGGCTCTAATTCAAGAACAGGTTGTCATAGAAACATGAGATTGGAACAAAATAAAGGCGAAATTAGACATTCTGTGAATACTAGTTGCCAGTGTGGGTGCGTGGGTTGTGTGTTTTTTGCCGTTTGATGTTTGTGTGTGTGTGTGTGTGTTATATTTGTGCACGGATATATTTGTTATGTTTTCCGTTGTCTGTGTGTGTGTGTGTGTGTGTGTGTGTGTGTGTGAGTCATAGAGGTAATGTTGAAGATGGAAATCTACTGGATGTGTATCAGAATGCCCCCAAGGCCCTTTTCTGTGGATCTCTCCCCTTTCTCCTCCTCTTCCTCCTCCTCCTCCTCTTCCTCCCCTACCTGCCTGCACCACCACTTGAAACAGGAGCCTACGCAGATTCAGCACACACACACACACACACACACACACACACACACACACACACACACACTCTAAGTTTTCCCTTTGCCAGATTCTGCATCATCAAAGTTCCATCCACCTTGGTGGCGTCTTTGGAATGAATATGTCCTCTGTTTCTGTGATCACACACACACACACACACACACACACACACACACACACACACACACACACACACACACACTCGTTTCCATGTCTCATGAGGACCAAGTTTGTAATCAAGTAGCCATTTGGTAGTGAGTGTAAACATCTTTTCTTTTTTAATAAAAAAAATAGAACAATAATACAATAATAATAATAATAATAATAATAATAATAATAATAATAATAATAATAATAATAATAATAATAATAATAATAATACATTACAAAAACTAAATTAAATGTAAAATCAAATCTAAATGAATGAATAAATGAAAAATAATAATTAAAAAACTGAAATAAATTAATAAATAAAATATGTTTAAAATATATAATAGATAAATAAAAATGACAAAAAAGGTTTTAAAAAAATATGTAAAAAATTAAATACACAGAAAAGAAAGGAAATGCACCTTCAATGTAGACATACAATAAAACAAAAGAATAAAAAACATTACAATTAGAAAATTAAATACAATTTTAAAAGAATGAATGAAAAAAATTATTTAAATAAATAAATATGATAAATCATAATAAAATAAATAATAATAATAATAATAATAATAATAATAATAATAATAATAATAATAATAATAATAATAATAATAATAATAATAATAATAATAATAATAATAATAAATAATACAAATACTTTTTTTAAGTAAACTCATCAAAAATAATAAAATAAACATATGAATGAATGAAAAAATAAATACAAATAAAAAAATTGTAAATTTTAAAAATCATGAAAAATAAATAACTAAAATAAGATTAATAATTAAAATGACTAAACATAAAAAAGGAAAATAAATAAATAATAATAAAAAATACCTAAAAATAAATCACGTATTTAGTTTTTTGTTAAAGTAAACCTGACTTTATGGGGACTTCCTGAAAGTACAAATGTATTTATTTCTAAGGCCACATCATTTCTATTTTACTAGTGGGGACCTGAAGTTTGGTCCCCACAGTGTCAGAGATCCCCATGGTAAATGTCCCCATAAAGACAGTAATAACGTCACACACACACACAGTGTCTGTGGCCTTTCTAGTTTGATGTTAATCTGCTCTGTCACTCGTACCCTCCTCATCTTCCTCCTCATCTTCCTCACAGCTCTTCTTTTCTCTTCTTTTGTGGTGATTGTTTCCTCTTTTTCCTTTCATATCCCTCCTCCCTCTTTCCCTTCTCTCTTCCTTCTGTTGCTTCTCTCCTTTCATTCTTTCATCCTCCTCTTTTGTATGTCTTCCGTCACCCCCCCCCCCCCATTAGGAAGTTTTAATGGCATAATTGTCACATTCCTTCTGGCACAATGAACACCAGCAGTAATTAAAGAGCTTGCCGTTAATTACCTACTTTCCTCTTTTCTCAGCCCCCCCCCCCCCCACACACACACACACACGCTTTCTCTTCTTCTCGTCTTTTTTCTCCGCTTCTCATTCACTCTGTCCATCGCCATCAAAGTCTTCAGAAACACGCCCGTCCTCCCAAAGCCTTGACTTTGAGCAAAGTAAAAGCTTTCATGTTACGACTCAAGTGAAAGTCTTTTTACTCTGAGCTTCCTGTGTCTTTGAAGACCCCACAATGACAACACACATCATCTTTCATAACACACACATGAGTTTGTGTGTGTGTGTGTGTGTGACCTGTGAAGAGTGTAGAATAGTAGAACTGCACTACCACACACACACACACACACACACACACACACACACACACACACACTCGTTTCCATGTCTCGTGGGTACCAAATTTGTGATCAATTAGCCATTGGGTAGTGACTTTAAATACATCTTCTATATGCTCTTTTATTTATAAATAAATACATTAATACATACATTTAAACGATAATTTAAAAATAAAATAAATTACAATTAAATAAATGAATAAAAATTAAAACTAAATGAATAATTTAATAGAAAAAATCTATATATATAATATATATACATATATTTTTTGAACTGTTTGAGCATCAATATCACAATGTATGTGCACAGATCCTCAATTTTTGTTTTATATATATATATATATATATATATATATATATATATATATATATATATATATATATATATATATATATATATAATTTTTTATTTTTTTATTTTAAATAATTAATTTATTTATTTTTCAGTGTATTTGTATTCATTTTTTAAAATTTATTTTCTATTACTATTTAACTTATTTTTATTTATTTATTTTTTATTTATTTTGGACGTATCTTATTTATTTATTTAATGTAATTTTTTACAAATTTATTTTTATGTATTTATGTATTTTTTCTTTTTTAAAATTATTTTTTGTTTATGTTAGATTTTTCCTCATACAATTTCTTATTAAAAATAAATATAAAAAGAGAGAAAGAAACAGAGACAGACAGACAGACAGACAGACAGACAGACAGACAGACAGACAGACAGACAGACAGACAGACAGACAGACAGACAGACAGACAGAGGTGTAGTGAGGTAAAGGGTCAGTTTTATGATGTCTCTGGGAAACTCTCAGATTTCCATAAGAGACTAAAGCCCAGTTTCCTGTGTGAGTGAGTGGCTCCTCCCACTCCTCAAATGCTTAAAAGTGGAAGTGTGTGTGTGTGTGTGTGTGTGTGTGTGTGTGTGTGTGTGTGTGTGTGTGTGTGTGTGCATGGGGAGGTGGTGGTGGACGTAGTGTGTCTCCTTCCATGGATCATGTGTCTTCTCTCTTATCAGCTGCTCTTTCTTCCTTTGGAAACATGTCTCACTGCTTTTGTCCCAGGTCGTCTTTTGTCTGTCCGTCCGTCTGTCATCCTTCTATTTGAATCCACAACTCTCCTTCTCCGCCCGCAGACGGACCTGCGCACAATTATGGGTTTCTTTGATCTTTTTTCTATTATGTTTCTTTAATACCTGACAGAACACTGAACATTTACACTTTTGTTTTAAAAGTTTGAAAAAACACGTATAAACGTTAACACACAGGTGTCACTGCGGTCCATATCTTCACGGTTGTAGTCTATATCTTCACGGTTGTGGTCTATATCTTCACTGTTGTGGTCTATATCTTCACGGTTGTGGTCTATATCTTCATGGTTGTGGTCTATATCTTCACTGTTGTGGTCCATATCTTCACGGTTGTGGTCTATATCTTCACTGTTGTGGTCTATATCTTCACGGTTGTGGTCTATATCTTCATGGTTGTGGTCTATATCTTCATGGTTGTGGTCTATATCTTCACTGTTGTGGTCCATATCTTCACGGTTGTGGTCTATATCTTCACTGTTGTGGTCTATATCTTCACGGTTGTGGTCTATATCTTCATGGTTGTGGTCTATATCTTCATGGTTGTGGTCTATATCATCACGGTTGTGGCCTATATCTTCATGGTTGTGGTCTATATCTTCATGGTTGTGGTCTATATCTTAATGGTTGTGGTCTATATCTTCATGGTTGTGGTCTATATCTTCATGGTTGTGTTCTATATCATCACGGTTGTGGCCTATATCTTCATGGTTGTGGTCTATATCTTCATGGTTGTGGTCTATATCTTCATGGTTGTGTTCTATATCATCACGGTTGTGGTGTATATCTTCACGGTTGTAGTCTATATCTTCATGGTTGTGGTCTATATCTTCAGGGTTGTGGTTTATATCTTCAGGGTTGTGGTCTATATCTTCATGGTTGTGGCCTATATCTTCATGGTTGTGGTCTATATCTTCATGGTTGTGGTCTATATCTTCACGGTTGTAGTCTATATCTTCATGGTTGTGGTCTATATCTTCACGGTTGTGGTCCAGATCTTCATTTATGTGGTCTATATCTTCACGGTTGTGGTCCAGATCTTCTCTGGGTGTCGTTGTCTTCCTTCTACTACGTCGGCATCAAACATTTTATTTGATTATTGTTCTTTTTCTATGGCACCAACGGGAACAATGTTAACACGAAGAGCGTGTAGCGCTAGCCTAGTGTCTGGGAGTCAAACAATAATTAGAATTTCTCCGGTGCATGTAAACCGGACCTTCTGGGGACCTCTTACTCCCTGTCAGTTGATACATTGCATATTTCTAAAGCTGTCTGAAGGTAGTGAGTGTTAACTTTGACTTTTTCCTCTTTTATCAGCTGTTCAGTGTTCGCTCATGTGTCCTTCGTCGCTCCCCCTCTTCCTCCCTCTTTCTTTCTCCCTCCTTCCTGTTCTCTGGGTGTCTCCCAAAACTCTCCATCCATTAGCGGAGCCACAGAGAGCTGTGAGCAGATGCTGTCTGTCCAACCGCCGTGCCCCATAGCATTGTGTGCTTCACCTCTCCTTCCCCCCCTCTCCCTCGTTCCTCCTCTTCACCTCCCTCTCGGGGCTCCATTTGTTCTCTACCCACACAGGCTAATGTCTCTTTTCTCCTCCTCCAAATCCTGATTTTTTTTTCTCTCCCCCTCCTTTATCTTTGCGCTCCTTCGTCCCGTGTTCTTTTTTTTTCGCGTTTCCTCGTCACACAGGATACGACGCTTATTGTGCTGCGTGAGTTTGTGCTGGTGTGCGTCTGTGACCAGGGTTTGACCTTGAGGTCAAAAGGTCACCAGCGAAGGGAAAGCCATGAAGGGATACTCGAGAGTCTTTTTTTTTAACACTGCGATATATATGTCGATATGAAAAAATAATCCTCAGGAGTCAAGTCAAACAGATTAGTGGTCGACACTGAACGTACGTTTCCATGTCATCCTACTGTAGCTGAAATAATGAAATAAAATTATTAATTAAAAATGAATAAGTAAATAAAACATTTAGGTAAAAATATTTAAAATAAAACAAATAAAAAAGACAAATACATAAAAAACAAGTAAATAAGAAATGATTTTTTTAAAAATAAAATACAATTTAATTCAAATGAATCATTAAAAATAAATGAATACAATTTAAAATAAAAAAATGTAAGATAAAAGAAAAAAAATGAATGAATGAAAAAATAAAGACAAATAAATAAAAATAAAATAAATCAATTTGACAAAATCTATTAAAATAAATTAATAATTTAAATGAATGAATACATGAATTTTTTTTCAATTAAGTAATTAATTAATTAATTAATTACCAATAAAAAAATAACAAAAAAAAAACAAATAAATAAATAACAAACAAATAAAAAACAAAAACTGAACAAATTTTTAAACAATTAAATAAAAAGGAGAAAATTAAATAAATAAAAATATATACAAATAAGTAAAACAAAAATAAAATAAAAATAATTGCAGGACCTGCGATTTGACTATGGCCAACATGTACATTGTGATATTGATGTGCAAGCTATATATTATGTAGCTATAATACATACACACACACACATACACACACACACACACATATATATATATATATATATATATATATATATATATATATATATGTACAGTATAAATATGCATGCTATGTTAGCATGCTAACCATCCTTAAAGTCATGCAGACACACACTCTCAGTCAGGTGGAGTAGTTTCAGTAAAAAGCTCTAGGGTTTCCTTTGAAGAACGATTGGAAACAAAAAGAAGTAGAAGATGGAGAGGGAGATGAAAAGCTGGCGGTATAGATTTAGGATCAGAGCTGCCAAAAATACAACAAGACAATTTGCCAGTGGGTTTAGGTCAACAACAACGTCCACCTCTTTCCCCCTCTTATCTCCACTTCCTCCTCACATCCCTGTGGTGTTGTGTGCTGCAGTCTCAGAACACCCCACTACTATACATATGCATTTATCATACATGCACATTACAGCTGTACAGCATGGGGTCATACACTGACACTAATCACAGCACAGGTACTGGATGTCCTTGTAAACACACACATACATTTACTGTTTTGTTAGTACCTGTTTATCCACCCTAGGATCCACAGCTTCTGCCTTTTCACTAAAGCTACGAGAGAAAAACTGTACAATTAATGACCTGTAGAAAATAAATGACACTGTGTCAGTGTTTAAGATGAGCTGAACATGGCTCCACAAACCATGACAGATAACACTGGGGAACACAGGTTATGTTGAGTTTGCTGGTTTTAACTCCTTTTTGGGTGAGTTTGTCTCTATCACGTCAGGTTTTTGCACCATAACTGTTAAACTCTGATGTATTACACGGAACAAACATGGAAAAATTAAAAATGAATATTATACTTATGAGTACTGGCTGAAATTAAATATACTGAGCTGCTGCATGGTTGTGGTCCATATGTTCATGGTTGTGGTCCATGTCTTCATGGTTGTGGTCCATGTCTTCATGGTTGTGGTCCATATCTTCATGGTTGTGGTCCATACCTTCATGGTTGTGGCCTATATCTTCATGGTTGTGGTCTTTATCTTCACGGTTGTGGTCCACAGCTTCACGGTTGTGGTCCATGTCTTCATGGTTGTGGTCCATATCTTCACGGTTGTGGTCCATATCTTCACGGTTGTGGTCCATATCTTCATGGTTGTGGACCAAATCTTCACGGTTGTGATCCACAGCTTCACGGTTGTGGTCTACATCTTCATGATTGACATTTGACGACGTGCTCTACCTACTGAGCCACAACGAATGTAAATGTTCCCATTTACGCATCAAGCTTCCATACAAAGTCAACAGAGAGACGCATTAGGACGCAGATTCGCCTTGGACAGTGCATTAGAGCGTCTGGCGTGTTGGCACATTTTGCCGCAAATATGCATAAATGCTCGAGTTGAAAATGTTGAACTTTTCAGGCGAATTCGTATGACACCGGGCCATGAAAGCCAATCAGCGTTGAGATGTTGCCAACGTCGTGATGGAATTACGTATGACGTTCGCAACCCGGAAGGCGGCAGAAAGAAAAACTGAACGCGAGCCTGAAATACCGTTGAAAGTGGACGTCATCCAGGAAGAGTTTCTGGACGAGGTGGTGGAATTCCCCGTACTGCAGTATTGGGTGAACCCTAAAGCGACGGCGTCCAGAGCAACCATCCAACTGATCTGAGCCACAGTTGAGGACAGACTGAAATGGTGGGACAGATTTTACCTTTTGAAAATGAGTGGGATCGCTACTGGTGCGAAATTGTCCAGTGTCCAGACTCGGGTGTTTACGCGGCTCATCACAAGCGTACATGCGTAAATTTGCGTTTGGTGTTTGCGTCCCATTAGAAGCCTAATAATTTCACTGCAGAAGATCGGGCCTGTGTGTTTGTTACCGTGTATGTGATAATAAACCTCTGGAATGTTGAGTCTTGAAAATTCCGTGGGGTCGGTTGTGGACCATGACGTACTTTTTCTGAGAATTTCAATCAAATCGATCTAATAGTTTTGGCCTAACGCTGTTTTAGGCAGGGGGCGGGGTAATGAAGTCATCGTGTTGTGTCAAAGTTTAAATGTTATGGATGAAGTGACCCTTCACACAGAACGCGTCCCCTGTTGGTCTTTCAGTACACCCACCAGCAACACAAACTGTATCTGCACATTAAAAGATTATCCTGGATGACTAATCTGCACTAATCTGCACTCACACTTTGCTTTGTCAGTAATTCTATGGTTTTTTAATTGTCTTAGAGACACGAGTTAGCAAAAGAAAAGGACTAGCAAGTGGGATCATCTGCTCGTGGTGAATAGCCCCGAGCTATGGAGGACCCCTGTTTGACACATCCTGACACGTCTTTTCTTCAGTGTCTAGTGTGTGTGTGTGTGTGTGTGTGTGTGTAAGCCACTTTATTGTGTGTGTTTTGATTAAATGAGCAGAGCCTGGGGTAACAAGGGTAACAGGGGTAAAGCAAGGAATCACTTAAGTATAAAGACCTACATGAAGCGCTCTCACCTGCTCGTACGACACCCCCCCCCCCCCCTTCCTCTTTCCTCCTCCCCCTCCTTTGCCTCCCCTCCGCCTCGTCTTTTTCTTCTCCCTCCTTCTTCCCCTCCTCCTCGTGTCCCTGGTCACCTTGTGAGGACCAGCCTGCTCTGTGGCACAGCTGCTGATTATGTCATTATTTCTGGACCGTTTTGGTGTGTGTGTGTGTGTGTGTGTGTGTGTGTGTGTGTGTGTGACTAATGAAGCGTGGCAAAGGGACTCATGCCAAAATGACCAGGGCGTGCATCAGAGCTGCAGATGTGTCAAAGCAACCCCCCCCCCCCTCTATTTCCACATGTCCCCTGTTGACCATGATGCCAAACTCTTTATGTCCAATGATCTGCACTATCGTTGTTATTCCGCTTTCTTCTCCTGCGCTGAAAACAAAAGTCTGTCTGTCTGTCTGGTTTTTTTGTTTTTTTTTAAATGCATCGTGTTTTCTGAAAAACATAAATTCATATTAGTTCAAAATGATTCCATTGTGTTGAATAAACATGTTTTTTTCCCCATTTTTATTTTATGTTTAGTCTATAGCAGGCAGTGATGTATTAACTAACCCGCCCACAACTCAGACCGCAAGAAATATGTTTGAAAAGGACAGACCCGACCCACTTCTGGACCCGCATTTTTAATATGTAGTCACTGGTCTTTATGAACATCACATGACCTTTGACCTTACTCACATACCTGCATTTATTTCTGTTTAAATGCCATGTCATTGTTTGTAAGTAAATATGTTTATAAATATGTTTTAACACTGGTGCCTCACAGACAGAAGGTTGTTGGTTCTATTCCCACACCAGACCTTTCTGTGTGGAGTTTAAATGTTCTCCTCGTGTCTGTGTGGGTTTTCTCCAGGTACTCTGGCTCCTCCCACCATCCAAACACATGCACTGATAGGTTAACTGGTTAACTGGTTAATCTAAATTTTCCATAGGTTTGAATGTGACAGTGATTGTTTTTCTATATATGTTCAGTCCTGAGATGAACTGGAGACTCATACAGGGTGACCTCTGACCCCGCCTTCACCCATTGGAGCTGGATTAGGCCCCCAGTGACCCCTAGTGAGGATAAAGCGGGTTCAGATGACGAGTGAGTGAGTGAGTGAGTGAGTGAGTGAGTGAGTGAGTGAGTGAGTGAGTGAGTGAGTGAGTGAGTTTGTGAGTGAGTGAGTGAGTGAGTGAGTGAGTGAGTGAGTGAGTGAGTGAGTTTGTGAGTGAGTGAGTGAGTGAGTGAGTGAGTGAGTGAGTGAGTTTGTGAGTGAGTGAGTGAGTGAGTTTGTGAGTGAGTGAGTGAGTGAGTTTGTGAGTGAGTGAGTGAGTGAGTGAGTGAGTTTGTGAGTGAGTGAGTGAGTGAGTTTGTGAGTGAGTGAGTGAGTTTGTAAGTGAGTGAGTGAGTGAGTGAGTGAGTTTGTGAGTGAGTTTGTGAGTGAGTTTGTGAGTGAGTGAGTGAGTGAGTTTGTGAGTGAGTGAGTCAGTGAGTGAGTGAGTGAGTGAGTGAGTGAGTGAGTGAGTGAGTTTGTGAGTGAGTGAGTGAGTTTGTGAGTTTGTGAGTGAGTGAGTGAGTGAGTGAGTGAGTGAGTGAGTGAGTGAGTGAGTGAGTGAGTGAGTGAGTGAGTGAGTGAGTGAGTGAGTGAGTGAGTGATCTGCTTCATCATTCAAAAGTTAATAACTAATCTAAACCAGGGGTCGATAACCTGTAACCCTCAGGCACCTTATAGCTCTTCAAACAGAGCTTAAGGAGTAGGGTTCAGGGATGTACGGGTTGACCCGAAATGAGCGGTCGCCCACACTTACGGATCCTTGAAAAATATTTAGAACGATATCGGGGTTGCAGTCGTTCAGGTCATTTGTCGTTTGAAATAAACATTAAAATAACCTTTAAATACACTTTATTAACTGGATTTTTGTGAAGATGTCGTCCATCGTGGTCAGTATCCTACGGTATGGAGGGAGAGAGAGAGAGAGAGAAAATAAAGTTAGGAAAAAGTCAGGTTTGGGACACGTGGGCTGAGATTTTTGAAGATGATGAGCGGCACCCAATGTTTTCGTTTCCATGGAAACCAGGTTCAAATGTGTCTCTGGGTGTTACAGGTTTAGATGCTGCGTTAGCGTTGATAACTTTTAAATGATGAAGCAGAACAAACATATTTATAAACATATTAACTTACAAACAATGACACAGAAATAAATGCAGGTTTGTGAGTAAGGTCAAAGGTCATGTGAGGTTCATTCAGACCATTGACTACTTTTTAAGAATGTGGGTCCAGAAGTGGGTCCGTCCTTTTCAAATATATTTCTTGCGGTCCGAGTTGTGGGCGGGTTAGTTAACCCCCCCCCCTTCATAAATACAATAGTTCTACATGATTTAAACACGTAAACAGAAGGAACATGAATAAAACATTTATATTTCATATATCGTAAATAAACCCGCCTGTTTTTTCCAGTCTTCCATCTTGTTTTCTCACTCGCCCTTTCCTTCATATCTCCTTCTCCCCATCCATCTTACCCTCCTCCCTCCTCCCTCCTTCACTGCTGCTCCTTCCTCCCTCTCCTCCTCTTTATTGTTCGCTCGCTCGCCCACCCACCCTTCTATTCTTCCTCTCTCTCCCCTACCTCCTCTCCAGATGTCCTGCTCCTATCTTCCAGACTCCCTCGCTTCTTTCTTCTCCCTTCTGCCTCCTGCTTTCTCACTCCCTCTGAGACGTGCTGACTTCCTGACCTCCAGAGGCCCCCGTTACAGCACGCCCTGACCCCCCCCCCACTCTTTCTCTCAGCCTGCGTCCCCCACACAACCATACAACTGCAGACGATGAATTTATAAGCCTTGGGATAAAAGGGTGAACTGCAATTTTTGGGGTTCCCCTGCTGTTTGAGCTTCTTCTTCTGTTCCTGTTATTTGCTTTGTTATAAACCAGGGGGTCTCACACTCATTTTCTTCAGGGGTCTCACACTCATTTTCTTCATTTTCTACATTCAGTCTGGTTTGGGTCAAACCAGTAAAATGAAAAGATAATAACCTATAAATAATAAATAATGACAATTCCACATGTTTATCATTGTTTTAAAGCCATGAAAAAACATGTGATTAATGTGATGAAAACATTTAAATGTTTGACAAACTTATTCTAAACACATTTACTGGTTGTTACACATGTCCCCATAAAGCATGAAGGAAACAGGTGTCATTTTTCATTTCATTTTGTATTTTTTTAAAGGTTTGAAGATGTGTTTACTTGTGATGTGTATTTTTTAGTTTTTTTGTATTTTTTTCAGTCATTTATTTATTTAATTATATATAAAAGTATTATTATGTATTCTATTTATTTATTTAATTCATTTGTAATCATTAGTTTTGTTCATTATTTTTTTAAATTTATTTTGGAAATAATATTTTCTAATTATTACTTATTTTATTTTATTAAAAAAATTTACACTCACGACTTAATTACAAAACTGGTCCTCATGAGACATGGAAACAAGTGTTTGTGTGTGTGTGTGTGTTCCTATGTTCCTATCTTTATAGGGACATTAATATGTTTACACAGTCACATCAAGGGGACCTCTGACAGTATGGGGACCAAAACCCATGTCCCCACCAGGGTTCCATATAAATAAAGGTCCCCACTAGTAAAACAGAAATGATGTGGCCCTATAAATACATTTGTTTTTTTCAGGAAGCACAAAATCAAAACATGTATTTAAAAAAAAAAGATTTATTTTTATCGATTATTTTTGTTTATTTATTTCATTTTTACTTTTAATTAATTAAATAATTTCTAATAATAATTTATATAATACTTTTTGATTTATTTCATTAATGTATTTCATTTGAATAATAACTAGTATTTTATTTATTCATTATTATTATTATTTTTTATTTATTTAAAAAAGAAGATGCGTTTACACTCAGTACCCAATGTCTACTTGATTACAAACTTGATCCTCATGAGTCATTTAAACGAGTGTGTGTGTGTGTGTGTGTGTGTGTGTGTGTGTGTGTGTGTGAAGACAGGACAGTAGAGCGTCTTCATCAGTGTCTTTGACCCTGTCCTGTCCTTGACTCCTCAGCAGAGGTGCACCTTGAGAAGAGCCCATGTGACGCTATAGCTTCCACACACACACTTATACGTGCACCCCCCCCCCCCCCCCCCCCCCACACACACACACACACACACACTTATACGTGCACCCCCCCCCCCCCACACACACACACACACACACTTATACGTGCACCCCCCCCCCCCCCCCCCCCACACACACACACACACACTTATACGTGCACCCACCCCCCCACACACTCACACACACACACGCACGCACACACACACACACACACACTAATGCCTGGTGTGTTCAAGGCTATCTATGGAAGGACTGAGGCTGGTGTTTGCTCAGCTTTGAGGCCCGTTTCCTGTCCCAGTCCTCCTCCAAACCAAGAAGGAGGTGTTTTTTTAAAATCAATACGTGGAGAATCTTAGTATGTGTCCCATTACTGCCCCTAACACTCACATTTACC
>CM035805.1:5906909-5926909 GCA_020466265.1 Siphamia tubifer
AATGACATATAGAAAAGGGGAAACCCTCCTGACCTGTGCTACCCCACAGCACATGACTGGTCCAAACACTGACGGAACCACAAAGCACGGGGGGGGGGGTCTACTGTATGTTCTGCACTATAAGACACACTGGATTATAAGGTGCACTGTCAATGAATGGTTTTATTTTGAGGTTTTTTTTTCATATATAAGGTGCGTTAATCTAAGCTAAACAGTCATAATAACTCCCAACCATGTTGAGTTGTAACACGGGATAAAAGACAATCTTATTCTGCAAAATTAAACTTGAGAAAAGGCCAAATTCAAAATTATGAGATAAGAAGTCAGAATTATGAGAAAAATATCAGAATTATGAGATAAAAAGTGAGAAAAAAGGTAGAATTATGAGATATGAAATAAAAAACTAAAAAAATATGTGATAAAAAGGAAAAATTATGATATAGTAAGTCATTATATTTGATTTATAACTTATTTTTCATACTGTCATTTTTGTCTAGTTTGTACAGTAATGAGTCTATTCTGAGAATGTAAAGAGTTTAAAGTACAAATATTTCTATAAATGTAAAGAGTATAAAGTACAAATATTTCTATAAATGTAAAGAGTATAAAGTACAAATATTTCTATAAATGTAAAGAGTATAAAGTACAAATATTTCTATAAATGTAAAGAGTATAAAGTACAAATATTGAACAGGGAGTAAAAGTACAAACTTTCCAGAAAAGTAAATACTCAAGTCAAGTACAGAAACCTAAAAAAATGTATTTAAGTACAGTAAAGGAAGTACTTTTCCTTAGTTACTTAAACCTCTGATTCCAAAGGATACCAATTGCCGAATCAATAAAGTACTTCTATTCTATTCTATTCTATTCTATTCTATTCTATTCTATTCCATTCTATTTTTATTCTGCCTTGAATTAATTGAGTGAATAATTTGCTCTAATCTATTCCTTAATCCGCTCTAATTATTCACCCTGTATCTAAATAATACCAGCAATATAATAATAATAATAATAATAATAATAATAATAATATAATAATAATAATAATAATAATAATAATAATAATAATAATAATAATAATAATAATAATAATAATAATAATAATAATAATAATAAGCTGTGTTACAGTTCAGAGGGTGATATTTAGACGTTCATTAAGCTCACATTAACAGAAGCAGAAGTCAGAACAGAAGTCAGAACGCTTTAAAAGCAGCTTTATCCCACAGGAACAACAGCCACGGCGTCCCCACAGTTGTTAGCTCCGCCCACTTCCCACGTTCATTAGGTTCATTAGACCCAAGACTACTTTTGTTTGAGGACACTCACTTACCAACAGGCTCCATCTAATTATACTGTCATTCCCATACATCCCATCAACACATGCTAATTTCTACTGTCTTCAACGCTAAACCAAAACAAACTCACATGACTCTGAATCTACTTAACTACCGTGACCTCATTCATGACCTCATTCACTTCCTCGCTAATGATTAGTAGAGGTGGTCAAAGTACTCACATTATCTGTACTTAAGTAGAACGACAGCTACTGGGGTAGAAAAATACTGTGGTAAAAGTAAAAGATTCAACTGCTTTACTGAAGTAGAAGTAAATAAAAAACAAGTATAACTTCTGAATAAAGTGAAAAATTTTAAATGCTATGGATGAATTAATACTTATTTAAGCAGGAAAAAAAACAGAAAAATGATGTGATGATGTGAAAAGTGATGTGTTTTATTGGGTCATGGTACTGAGTTTAGTGAATATGGACAGAACATTTAGGAAAAATAAAAAAAAAACAGTCATAAATAGGAGATTAAAGAACAGTATGAAAAGTAAAACGTCTATCAGAAAATGTAACTATCTCATAATTTTAATTTTTATTCCATAATTTTGACTTTTCATTGAATAATTTGGGTGTTTTGTCTCATAATTGACATTTTATGTCATATATTTGGCATTTTATCTCATGAGTTTGGTTTTTTATCTAATAATTTAAGTTTTTATCTCATCTTTTTGCCTTTTTATCACATAATTGTTATTTTTTATCTCATAATTTTGACTTTTTATGTCATGATTTTCACTTTTTATCTAATAATTTAGACTTTTTATCTTATGGTTTTGACTTTTTTATCTCATATATTTGGCATTTTATCTCATAAGTTTGCCTTATTATTGCATATTATTTACTTTTCATCTAATAATTTGGACTTTTTATCTCATAAATTTTCACTTTTTACCTCATGATTTTGACTTCACTTAATGCACCTTATAATCAACTGCGACTTATATATGAAAAAAAAAAAAAAACTCTATAATAAACAATTCATTGACGGTGCGCTTTACAGTCCAGTGCACCTTATAGTGCTGAAAACACGGTAAATGAAAATATTCACATTTACAAACTATCCTTTCATAATAAATACGAACAATCTCAAATGTCATAAGAGAAATAAAAGTCAATGTTTTTAATAATACCTGCCTGTTACTAAATTATTTTGTGTATTTCTCATTGTAATATACATTATAATACACACAGTAAATGACAAACTGAAGCAAAAATATCATTAATAATAATAATAATAACATCACACTTTTTTGTCATTTAAAGAATCTCTGAACATATAAACATTTTTAATGATAGAATTTTACTTCTGTCACTTATTATTTTATTATTGTGGCCCATTTCAGATCATACGTGGCCCCAGAACTGAACTAAACCCTGGATTGAACCAATGGGTGAGCTGTGGGATAGTCATGTGACCCGCGAGTGGAGGTTGGTTTGGCGGCATTGGCATCGCAGAGGGGGCAGCTGGGAGAAAAGGGGAAGCTTTATCTTCTGATTTGAATAAGATGGCCTGGATCTGTCACAGTGTTTAGGCCTCCGTATGGTCCAAGAGGGGGCAACACGGCACAAAAACAACAACTAAACCAACAACAAACTCGGTCACACACTACAACGGCCATTGTGTCATTGTGCTTTTTTTGTTTTTAGTGTTGCTTTGTTTTCTACATTTCCTTCATTAAAGTCCCAGCGATGCAGATGACGTTCAATCTTTGTTCTTATAGGATTGTCATTATGGGATAAAAACGGAAAATTATGAGATTAAAGTCAAAATTATAAGATTAAAAAATCAAAAAATATGAGATTAAAGTCCAAATTATGAGATAAAAAGTGTAAATTAAAGATTAAAAAGTTTAAATCAGATAAAAACTCTAAATTATGAGATTAAAGGTCAAAATTATAGGATAAAAAAATCAGAAATTATAGATAAAAAATCTAAATTATGAGATTAAAGTCAAAATTATAGGATAAAAAAATCAAAATTATAAGATTAAAAAGTAAAAATCATGAGTTAAAAGTCTAAATTATCAGATAAAGAGTCATAATTATTAGATTAAAAGGTATGAAGGATGAGATAAAGTCTAAATTATAAGATTAAAAAAATCAGAATTATGAGATAGAGTCATAATTATTAGATAAAAAAATCCTAATTATGAGATTAAAAAATGTAAATTATGAGATTAAAAGGTCTACATTATGAGGCTGTGCGTGCGCCCCCTGCAAAAAAAAAAAACTGAACCAATAACAAACTCGGTCACACACTACAACAGCCATTGTGTCATTGTATTTATTTTTTTGTTTGTTTTAGCGCTGCTTTGTTTTCTAAATTTCCTTCATTAAAGTCCCAGCGATGCAGATGATGTTCAATCTTTGTTCTCCTGTTCTCCGGTTGTCCCTTCCCTCCCTCCACCCTCTACACCTGCTCAGATAACCACTCCTCC
This sequence comes from Siphamia tubifer, assembly GCA_020466265.1. NCBI lineage: Eukaryota > Metazoa > Chordata > Actinopteri > Kurtiformes > Apogonidae > Siphamia > Siphamia tubifer. The sequence goes on from CM035805.1 coordinate 5,910,693, forward strand.
TCTGTCTCTAGGCTCCATCCTCCTCTCTGCCCTCTCCACCCTTTCATTACTCATCTCACTCTTTATCTTTAGAATCCTCATGGGCTCTCCAGCTCCCTCATGTAAACTCATTACAACTTCCTCTTCTTTCATCTTTTGCATAAAAAAAAAAAAAACAGAGGTGGTCAAAGTACTCACGTTACACTGAAAAAAAGTTAATCTACTTGAAAATTCTTCTTCAATAGGTCACACTTAAAAATCATGTAGTTGAGTGAATCAAATTAAATGAAATTAAAATAACCTTAACCCTATGCAATTCAATTTGGTTCATTCAACTACATTTTTTTTTGTGTGTGTGACCATAAAAAATACAAATTATGAAATAAAACGTCAAAATTGTTAGATACAAAAGTCAAAATCATGATATTAAAAGTCAAATCATGAGATAAATAAGTCAAAATTATTGAGTAAAAGTCAAAATTACAGGATAGAAAAGTCAAAATTATGACGTAAAAGTCAAAATTATCAGATAAAAAGTCTAAATTATCAAGTAAAAAGTCAAAATTATCAGATAAAAAGTAAAAATTATGACGTAAAAGTCAAAATTACGAGATAAAAAGCCAAAATTTATCAGATAAAAAGTCTAAATTATCAAGTAAAAAGTTAAAATTATCAGATAAAAAGTAAAAATTATGATGTAAAAGTCAAAAATATGAGATAACAGACAACATTATCACATAAAAAAGTCAAAACTATCAGATAAAAAAGTCTAAATTATGATTTACAACTTATTTTTCATAATTACTCCAGTAAAGTTACATAAAACCTGTACTTAAGTACAGTAAAGGAAGTAGTTACTTAGTTACTTCCACCTCTGCAATAAAACCAGAAGTTAGTGACACACACACACACACACACACACACACACACTAACTGAGGCGTAATATTACAGTTAATAAATCAAACTTCCTCCAGTGACACAGAGGAAAAGAGGAGATGAAAACACAACACCAGGTAACAAAAGGAACTGAATGAACATTTCTACAAAACTAAGAAATAAAACATATTTAATCGAACAGGAATTATAACACTGGTTTACAATTAAATGTTTTTATTGTAAAGTCTCTTCTTCAGACATTAAATGTGTTAAATATTTTAATCAAATGAATCATAAAACAAATAACTTTAGTGTTATTTTTAATACATATGATGGTGTGTTATTCCACATATATGCTGCTTTATGTTCATGTATATAATGGATTATAAATATTCACTGGAAAGAACCTGTAAAGTGAATGGATCATAATGTGCAGACAGTGTTTGAAGTAGATCTGACACTAATATTCCTTTGAACTAAAAACCTATTCTACTGTTAAATCTAACTATTTCACATTTTGAGCCCAGACTGATCTTGGAAACTTGTATCCAACATTTCATTAGTGTGTTTCTAGAAGCATTTGACTGTAGACCAGTGTTATTGGATGATGTTAAAGATGACCAGAAATGAACAAAATGACCAAAATAATCCACAAAAGGGACCAAAATGAACAGCAAATGTGTAGAATAAAGAAAATAATTTAACAGAAATGACAAAAATATTCAGTAAAATGAACAAAAATTACCAAAATAATCAATAAAATGAACAAAACATTTTCTAAATAATCTGAAAATTAAGAAAAATGACCAAAAATAATCATTAAAATGAATGAAAATGAGCAAAATATTCAGTAAAATTTCACCAGACTTAAGACTTAAGCATTTTGACTGTAGACCAGTGTTATGGAGGGTGTTAAAGATGACATAAAATGAACAAAATAGTCAAGAAAATGAACAAAAATAACTAAAATAATCCACAAAAGGGATCAAAATGAACAGCAAATGTGTAGAATAAGAAAATACTTGAACAAAAATGACTAAAATATTCAGTAAAATGAACAAAAATTACCAAAATAATCAATAAAATGAACAAAACATTTTCTAAATAATCTGGAAAATGAAGAAAAATGAACAAAATAATTAATAAAATGACCAAAAATGAGTTAAATAATCCACAAAATGGACCGAAAACGAACATACCCAAACAAAAATGATTAAAATTTTTAAAAAAAACTTTGGAAAAATGACCAAAATATTCAGTAAAATAAAAAGTAAAATGTCCTATTTTGAGCCCAGACTTTTCTTGTAAACTTTTCATTTCAGACTTTTCTTTTTCTTTATCACTAACACACTTTTCATTACTTTGATTCTATTTGACTGTGGACCAGTGTAATGAAATAATACAGCAGGTATTTGTTACTGACCTTGACATCAGAGAAGAACATCTTGAGCATATTAGAGCTGGGGTAGCGGGTGTAGAAAACATGAGCTTGGCTTTCTTCAGATGATTTGGGGAAAGTCCTTCCTGGATCTGAAACAACTGTTGTTAAGGAACATTCACCACAGTTCAGAGGAAAACACCACCTTAGGTTTAGGGTCAAAGGTCATCATCAGTTAATAAACCAAACTAGTATTCACAGATGGTCTAATGTCGCACCTATTTTGTTTCAATCTCCAGTTTCTATGGCAACCTGTTCTTGAATTAGAACCAATAATGTGATGTTGACCTTTGACCTTTCGCAATATTGATAATTTCGTTATTTTGCCGTTTTATCTCAGATTTTTGATCTTTTATCTCACAATTTTGACTTTTTAATCTCATAATTTTGATTTTTTATTAAATAATTTTGACGTTTTATCGTTTGGATGAGAGGGTAACTAAATGTTCTTTTTCAGGCGTAAATACAGGATTGGTGAGTGTGTGTGTGTGTGTGTGTGTGTGGGGGGGGGTTGTTGAGACAGTGGATCAAGGCGAAACCATTTGCCTGTAATTAGAATGGTACGTATCAGGTGTGAGAGTGTCACGGTAAATAAAAACGCTGGCCATGCAGCGCTGCTACAGTCAATGCTTTTACATAAGGAGACTCATTTCATAGTCAAAGTAAGCCTTATTTTGCCTACACCCCCGTGCTAACCTCCACCCAAATAATAAAAAAAAGGAAGAAGAAAAAAGGGAGACATTTGCATACGACAGACAAAGACAGCAGTTAACGCCAGTGACGGCCAAAGAAGGCCTAATGGTTTGGCTGCGACACATGCCAAGGCTGAATATGACAGTGTGCTGCTGGCTTCATATCAGTGACAAAACAAGGTCTAGGCCACTGCGTCTCAAAGTTCTTTCACTCACGTACCCCCATTATAGACATATTTCAATCCAGTATCCCTGACATGGGCAAAACATTTTTGTAAGAAAAGAGTCACAGTGTTGTAAAATCAGTGTCTGATTTTTTCTATCCAAATATATCATAAAAACATACGTATATGAGTTTTTATCTCAGAGTTTGGACTTTTTATATAATAATTTTCTGTTCTTATTTTACAATTTTCACTTTTGTCTCATAATTTTGCCTTTTTTTCCCACAATTTGGATTTTTATCTCATGATTTTGACTCCACTTAATGCGCCTTATGGTCCAGTGCGCCTTATAGCATGGAAAATACAGTACTAATTTTTAAAGAACCCCCTGAAGTACCTCCATGTAACCCCATTTGAGAACTACTGGTCTAGGTCTAGGTGATGGTCTGGGTTCCGTCCACAACACTGGACCAAACAACACAACCTAGAACCTTCTACTCTACAGATACGCGTCACAGCCTGGATTTCCTAATGGATGAGTCGGATCGAGCGGCGGAGATGGAGATGGAGGTGGAAATGGAAATGGAGATGGGCTGGTGGGGGCACCTTGAGGGGATAGCATGGTTCCAACCTTCAATTACATCCCCCTCCTCCTCCCTCTGCTCCACCCCTGCCTCCCCCCCCCCAGGCTTCTCTGTTTGCTGCCAAACCCTTGGAGGAGCAAAAAGAAGGAGGAGGAGGAGGAGGAGGAGAAGGAGAAGGCTTTTTGGACTGCACTGGTTGGTTTGGTGGTGGTGGTGATGGGGGGGTGTGGGGTAGAAGGGGGTGGGGTAGGGGGCGATTGAAAACACAATCTGCGCCACCGAACGGCCCAAGCCATTTCCATGGTGAATTAACAGCCGTATAATGCATCTGATAATATCAATCTGGAGGATAAGACATTGAAAAGGGGGAATGGGGATGGGGGGGGCGAACTGCATATTAAAACCTCAGGCTGTTTCAACAAGGGTTCTCATCAAGCAAAAGGCAAGACGGGGGGCTTTAACCCTTTGATGCATCACACTGGTCACTCCAGTGGACACTTATTCCCCGTGTGTTTGTATGTAACGCAAGGGACACGTCCTATTCATTATAACTCCTGACTTCTTCTTCTTCTGACTTATACGGAAAATGGAAATAGACCAAAAATTTAGACGCTAAAACGTGCGGAGTGGTCTTGTAAACTGTGATTAAGATTAAGATTGATATCCCGACACTTGGATTTCATATGAAATGCGAAAAAACAGTCAAAAATGTCCATCCGAAATGAACTGGGCCATGTTAACGTGGGTATAATTCCCAAACGATACATCGGAGCGTTTTGCAGCAAATAGGAAAAATTATTCGGATTGACCCAGAGATTATACGTGTGGTCTCATATGTCTTACGGATTTCGCATTACTATGCCAAATATAACTCCATTCATTCTTAATGGGACTGCCGGAAAAAACAGGCCTGTTTTGCAAACGCTACTGCTTCGCCATACTTTGTCGCACAGACTTCAGTTAAACTTTAAAACACAGTCATTTTTGTGGTGTCTTTAGGATGTGATTGTCATGAGGGTGTGATTTACGGTTGTCGATAGAGAACTCAGTAAATCCACCCTGAAAAGACCAAAATCTGACTTTTTATCAGTGGGTGATGTCATCGCTAGAGCACGAGAGAAGATAAAAATTAAGCTGAAAAATGTCTCAATAACTCGTCCTCACGGCAAAACCATAAATAGTAGACAAACAATCTTTTCCACAAATGTTGCCATGGTTGTGAGAAATCAAACAAACCAGGTTTGAAGATCTAGCTCTTTTTAAAGTGAAGATGACAGGAACCTGTTTGGGATGATGTCAGGGATTTCTGTCAATAGACTTCTATTGGAAAAATCATTTCTGTCTCATGTTGAGTTCAGTGTTTTTGAAATTGTTCTAACTCACATATTTTTCACAGTACACACATAAAAAGTACATGTACTTGTTCCTCAGACCCTCCTGTCACTCATCATCAACTTAGGTTTTCAACAATTATTTACACTTTTACCAAAAATGGCAGTAGTTCGGCAGTATGTTCACACCTATTTTTTCCATGTAACAGAGTGTGGAGCTGTCTATGAGTCTGCCCTTTGAAGTTCCCGCCACTGCTCATCACCATGGCAACAGTGCTCCTGGCACTATGAAACACCTGCAGACAATTAAGACTGTGGGAGGAGCTTTAACATGATTTTTGATTATTTTGCTAATTTCTGTTCATTTTACTGAATATTTTGATAATTATTGTTAATTTTACTGAATAATTTTGTCATTTTTGTTAAATTTACTGAATATTTTGTTAATTTTTGTTCATTTTATTGAATATTTCCGAATTTCCCTAGATAGTAGAAAGTGGTCAAAAATATGTCATTTTATTCAATATTTTGGATATTTTAGAAAAATGTTAGGGTTTCTTTTTTTTTTTGGTTTGTTTGTATATTTGGTAAAGGAACTATTTTTATAATTTAATGGTTAAAGTTTGCAGTTATTATTGTTTACATGCTATTCTATTATTTTACTGGAAATTAAATCAGGCTGAATGTGACCCTGGAAAGAAAATGAGTTTTTGAGACCCCTGGGTTAAATGATATACAAGGTGCTAACCCTTAAGTTTTCATGAAGACTATTTACACTCGAGTGGACAAAATCTATTGGTTGACATTATTTATGATCTACAGGGGTGGCTGTGATCGTTAAAAATCAGTCAAGTGTCCAGATGTAGCTGTAACTATAGAGTGGGAAGAAGAAGAAGGCATCAGCTGCTAGATTGGATTGCCCTTGGCCTCAGGGTTACACAGCAAAGCCAGCAAATGCTGAACCACGCTGGGTTGGCTCCTTAAAGACCCTGTCTACTTTGTCTGATTCAGTGAGAGAGAGAGAGAGAGGGAGAGAGAGAGAGAGAGGAGTTAGTTGTATAGGCAGCGAGGGTCTTGTGGGGGGAAACCCCTGGCAGACTGGTGTTACTCTGTCAGGCCTGGCCAAAAGAGCAGCACTTCACTCTCCACACCACACCATCTGCTCCAAGTGGAAAGAATACAATGGATCCTCAGACACAGCGAGCGAGTGAGGGAGCGAGAGTGAGAGAGAGACACCAAAAAAAAAAAGGTCTTTTTCTATAAAGGCAAGGTTTGCATTTGTCGTGCAAAAGCAGCAAACGTACACTTAGATGAATTTGTTTTTGCTTTTTCAATTGTTCACCTTCAAAATTCCTTAATGATTCTGTTCCAGCCACATTTGATGGTCAATTTATTAATTTAAAGTCATAGTTTCATATTTAGCAAACTAGACAAAGTGTACATTTACTGTAGTTTCTGTACTGTAAGGTGTAATGGATTATAAGGCGCATTAAGTGAAGCTAAACAGGCACAATAACTCCAGACCTTGTTAAGTTGTGACACAGGAAAAAAACTCATGTCAATTATGTAATAAAAAGCCAAAATTATGTGATAAAAACCTAAAACTATACAATAGAAAATCTAGATTATGCAATCAAAAAGCCAAAATTATAAAACAACAATTCTAAATTATGTAATAAAGCCAAAACTATGCAACAAATAGTCAAAATTCCAAGTCACTAAGCACAACCAGTACCATATCACAACACACTGTTATTTTGCGAAAAATTAAACTTTAAGAAAGTCCAAATTCTGAGATAAAAATTTAAAATTATGCGATAAAAAGTTTAAATTATGGGATAAAAAGCCAAAACTATACGATTAAAAGTCAAAATTATATGATAAAAAACAAAATTTTGTGCGATAAAAAGTCAAAGTTACAAGTCAGTTTGTATTTGTTGTAGAAAAGTGGTGCACTTACACTTAGATGAATTACTTTGTGCTTTTTTCCATTAGCATTAGCATCACTTTTCCTTTATGGTTGAAATGAAAACATTATTTTACAATGAAAGATGTGGCCGTTTTTCTTTCTTTTCTTTTTTTTTTTTTTTTCCACCGCGGGCATAAACGCAATATCGTTTTCCCTTCAAGCTTTACAATTAAGAAGCTTCATATCACCTGATGAGACATTTTCATTTCCAATTCACTCACAGCTTGCAAATGTAATTGTGATTGGACTTAGGGGTGGCGTGCGAGGCTATTATTTTGTCATGATGGCGCACTCGTACCAGCTGGCCCACTGTTCGAACGCCACATCTGACAAGACATCATCATTCTCACAACACTTCCCCAAAGCACAAAGTCATGAGAGGGAAATAGGCTGCTCCTCTTCCTAATTCCAGGTGTAAGGACAAGAAGATTTGGAGACGGACTGAGAACAAATGAGGAAATTGATAGCGGCCATCTGCTCCCAAACGCTGCCCAGAGCTGCTGAACTTGAACGCACCTCGCAAAATGTCTGACGGAGACGCTTCTCTGACGTGTGGTGCTCGGAAATAAGAAGCAGAAAAAAAAAAAAAAAGAACGACGGAAATGTCATATTTTTGAGGCAGGTATTTTTACGTTTCAGACGTTTTATAAAACCTTTGACCCCTTCATCAGCTTCTGTGAACTCACTGACCTCTGACATGACCTTATGACCTTTGAAAACACTGATCTGTCCTATTCTGTGTATGAACAGTGAACGCACCTCTGTTTGTTTGTTTGATTTTGAACTGTATCGTGTCAGAAATATTTGACTCATCTTTGATTCTTCTCATTTGCTGAGAAAATCTTCAATAATTATAGGTGTACCTCAATTTACCAAATTAATTCATTCCAGAAGTGGTTTCGTAAGGTGATTTTTTTTTCATAAGTAGACTCACATTTTACATATAAAAAGTCTGAGTGGTTCCCAGGTCCCCAGTACTACCTCCTAAACCTTCTAAAGGTAACAACAGTACATGTGCTCCCACACTGACCGCAGTAAGCTCGGTGTGTAGCGTTGGGTACGATGTAGCTGGTACCCAACACTGCCGCGGTGCCGCGCAGCAAGGCCCAAGTTGCTATGCAACCAATACTCAGCGCGAAAATTATGAACATGTACCTGATAACTTTAGAGTAAAAAACCCTGACTTTAGTGATGATAAGGAGGAGGGGCCAAGCGCCGCTGAGCAGTGCTGCTGAGCAGTGCCGCTGAGCTCCTTACGTCATGGTAGCACATACATAATGCATGGGTTTGTCGCCCACTGCCTGTGCTGCTGTGGTCAGTGTGGAAGAGTTAGAACTGATGTATATATATATATATATATGTATTTACGTACAGTTCACACAGATCTGTATTTATGATTTGGGGTTTCAGTTCGTAACTTCAATTTTCTTTCATATTCAGAGACGAAAATTACATATATCAGTGATGTGTGGGCTGACCCGAAGGGAGCGGTCACCCGCAGTTTTGGGTCATTGAAAAATATTTGTAATGATATTTGGGTCATTTGTTGTTCGAGATAAACATTAAAATAACCTGTAAATAAACGTTATTAACTGAATGTCCATGAAGGTCTCGTCTCTCATGGTCAGTATCTACAGTATGGAGAGAGAGAGAGAGAGAGAGAGAGAGAGAGAGAGAGAGAGAGAGAGAGAGAGAGAGAGAGAGAGAGAGAGAGAGAGAGAGAGAGAGAGAGAGAGAGAGAGAGAAGAGAGGAGAGAGAGAGAGAGAGAGAGAGAGAGAGAGAGAGAAGAGAGAGAGAGAGAGAGAGAGAGAGAGAGAGAGAGAAAGAGAGAGAGAGAGAGAGAGGAGAGAGAGAGAGATAGAGAGAGAGAGAGAGAGAGAGAGAGGAAATAAACAAACATCCAAACAAAAAGACTAAGGTTTTTGTTTCCATGGAAACCGGGTTCAAATGTGTCTCTGGGTGTTACAGGTTGTCCACCCCTGGTTCAGATGCTGCGTTTGCGTTGATAACTTTTGAATGATGAAGCAGAACAAACAAATTTATAAACATATTAACTTACAAATGGAATTTAAACACAGAAATAAATGCAGGTGTGTGAGTAAGGTCAAAGGTCATGTGATGTTCAGGTATGTGAGTAAGGTCAGAGGTCATGTGATGTTCAGTATGTGAGTAAGGTCAGAGGTCATGTGATGTTCAGGTATGTGAGTAAGGTCAAAGGTCATGTGATGTTCAGGTATGTGAGTAAGGTCAAAGGTCATCTGATGTTCAGGTATGTGAGTAAGGTCAAAGGTCATCTGATGTTCAGGTATGTGAGTAAGGTCAAAGGTCATGTGATGTTCATGAAGACCATTGACTAAAAAACGTGGGTCCAGAAGCGGGTCGGTTCTTTTTAAATCTATATTTTTTTGAGTTGCAGGCGGGTTAGTTAAAAAAAACGGTCATTTATCCATCGACCTGTGCGTCACTGATATACGACCTTATATTAGAAGTGCAAAGCTGGACATTATCAATATTAAAGTTAGTTTTCGTCCAGTAAAGTCTGTGAGTGTAAAATCCAACTCAGTTAAACCAGCTCTTGCTTCATCTATTGTTTGTGTTTAAAGTAAACGTTTTAATAAATGCTTCTATAAAAGAAGCCACAGCATCTGGCATATGTGCTTATTGTTTGATTGTTTTCTACTTTCTCTTTTTTTTTTTTTTTTCCAGTCTGTGTATTTCTCTCTCTTTTCATCCCTCCATCGGGAGCCGGTAGAAGCAAAGGATTATGGATCTGTGGAAAGCGTTCACCCTTGGGTCAGAAGACAAGACAAGGCGAGGTAATGAAAGATAAACAGCTCGCTGCAAACACCTGTTAACGTCCGCTTCAAAGAAAAGACGGGGAGGAGGGGGGGGGTGCGCAGGGAGGGGAAAACAAAAAAAGAAGTATTTGGCTGCCAAGCAACAGCCGAAGGGCCCCCCAGGCTGTTGACACATCTTTATGAAATGAACAAAAAAAAAACTGAAAAGAAACGACAATGATTGTGTTTTTTTTTTTACAACAGCGATGGATGATAAGAACAACAGCAGAGAAAACACAAGCACATGTACATCTGTAAGAGTCCTGAGGCTAACCTGTGTGACAACACACACACACACACACACACACACACACACACACACACAGGTGGAAGTACCTAACTACTACAACTACTTACTTTACTGTCATTAAATACTGTTCTTCAGGTATCTGTACTTTACTGAAGGATTTATTTTCTGAGAACTTTTTACTTTTACTGCCTACATTTATATAAATATTTGTATTTTATACTCTTTACATTTATGTAAATATTTGTATTTTATACTCTTTACATTTATATAAATATTTGTACTTTATACTCTTTACATTTATATAAATATTTGTATTTTATACTCTTTACATTTATATAAATATATGTACTTTATACTCTTTACATTTATATAAATATATGTACTTTATACTCTTTACATTTATATAAATATATGTACTTTATACTCTTTACATTTATATAAATATATGTACTTTATACTCTTTACATTTATATAAATATCTGTACTTTATACTCTTTACATTTATATAAATATATGTACTTTATACTCTTTACATTTATATAAATATATGTACTTTATACTCTTTACATTTATATAAATATATGTACTTTATACTCTTTACATTTATATAAATATATGTACTTTATACTCTTTACATTTATATAAATATATGTACTTTATACTCTTTACATTTATATAAATATATGTACTTTATACTCTTTACATTTATATAAATATATGTACTTTATACTCTTTACATTTATATAAATATATGTACTTTATACTCTTTACATTTATATAAATATATGTACTTTATACTCTTTACATTCTCAGAATAGACTCATTACTTTTTTCAAACTACACAAATGTGACCATATGAAAAATAAGTTGTAAATCAGAAATGTACTTTCTTCTTTTGACTTTTTATTTAAATAATTTTGACTTTTTATCTCACGATTTAGTTTTTTTAAATCTCATAATTATTTTTTTTTAATTTACTATTTCTGACTTTTTAATTTTTCCTAAATTATCTGTCCAGACCCACTAACATGTACCACGACCCAATAAAACACACCATCTAACACACTTTTAAAGGCTTTATTTTTTGAGATATTCTTGAAGTTTTCAGTTTTTTCCTGCTTAAATAAATATTATTTCATCCATAGGACAAAAACTGAATTTTAACTTTTTACTTTTTTTACAGTGTACAGTATGTTGTACTTTTTTTTTTACTTCAGTAAAGTAGTTGAATCAGTACTTCTACTACTTTTACCACAGTATTTTTTCACACCAATAGCTGTACTTGTACTTCAGTACAGATAATATGAGTACTTTACCACCTGTCATGTACAATATATAATTTTTACTTTTTAATCATAATTTTTTTTATCTCATAATTCTGACTTTTTATCTAAGAATTTTTTACTTTTTAATCATAATTGTCACTTTTTATCTCATAATTCTGACTTTTTAATCATAATTTGTGCTTTTATCTCATAAGTCTGACTTTTTTCCTGATCATTTTGACTTTTCACCACATAATTTGGACTTTTCATCTCATAATTCTCCATAATTTCCTCATAATTTTAACTTTTGATCTTTTACCACAGTATACTTTCACACCAGTATCTGTACTTGTACTTCAGTACAGATAATGTGAGTACTTTTACCACCTGTCAGGTACACATAATGCCAAATCAACACAGAACATAGATTTGACGTCAACAGGTAAAAGTTTGGTTTGATCGTTCAAACACACAATGAATGGAACGACTTAAAGACAAAACCTTCTTAGAACAAAGTGACGTGACAGACGTTAAACTTTCATTAGTGTTAAAGCAGAGTTCATGCATTCATTTTCCTTCCAGGGTCAAATTCAGTCTGATTTGATTTTCATTAAAATAATAAAATCACATGTAAATAATAACTGCCAACTTTTGTCTTTGATTTAAACCATTAAATTATGAAAATATTTTCTTTTACAAAATATACAAATAATTTTGACTTTTTACTATTATTTTGACTTTTTATCTCACAATTATGACTTTTTAATCACACAATTTTGACTTTTTATCTCACCATTTACAGTTTTGTGTCTCATAATTACACTTTTCACGTTATGTATTTATTTATTTAATTTCTTTTTAAAAAATTCCCAAAATGTCCTTTTGAGGGGTCCCCCGGGTCCCCGTATGTTTGAGACCCCTGGGTTAGTTAAGGGGTGTTGAATACTTGTAGACTAAGGAGGTATAGCAGAAAACAGAGAAGGGCTTGAACGTATCTGTTGAAGCTATTAGGCTGAAGTCCCCAGGAGGTTCCATTTGAGCCTCCCATAGGGGATAGCCTCTTTATCCACAGGCCACCATTGGGCCAAACTGGGGTTAAACTATAAGGGAGGCTATATAAGACCATTGTTTGCCAAGTTTCATTATACTATCTCCTTCCTTCTTTCTTTGGGAGCATTTTTTTTTTATAAAAGGAATTGGGGCAGTAAATGTCGTGGGGACCTAATCTTTGTAAGTAAGTGATATGTGACAAGAGAGCTTTTAAAGCACTCAAGGTTTGTAGAAGAAGAAGTATAAAAATAAATATAACAATGGAAGAGAAAAGAACAGCAGTGGGAGGAAATGTGATTCATCAAATACTTGTCAGTATCTTAGAGCTTCACAAACATTTGATTTTTAACTCTTTGTAGTGTGTACTTGTACACATACTGTATACTTCTAATCAAGACGAAGGATGAAATCGATGAAATCAACTCGACTGTTTTAGGTATTTGTACTTTACTGGAGTAGGAAATATTCTGGCTTTGAATTTATATACTCTTTACATTTATATAAATATATGTACTTTATACTCTTTATATTTATATAAATATATGTACTTTATACTCTTTATATTTATATAAATATATGTATTTTATACTCTTTACATTTATATAAATATATGTACTTTATACTCTTTATATTTATATAAATATATGTACTTTATACTCTTTATATTTATATAAATATATGTATTTTATACTCTTTACATTTGTATAAATATATGTACTTTATACTCTTTATATTTATATAAATATATGTACTTTATACTCTTTATATTTATATAAATATATGTATTTTATACTCTTTACATTTATATAAATATATGTACTTTATACTCTTTATATTTATATAAATATATGTACTTTATACTCTTTACATTTATATAAATATATGTACTTTATACTCTTTACATTCTCTTCTTCATGTATCACAATTAGGACGTTTAGCTCCTAATTTTAACTCTTTTTCTTATAATTATGCATTTCTTATCTCATATGTGTGACTGTATGTCATAGTTTGAACTTTTTAATCTTACAATTTGGACTTTTTATGTCCTCGTTTTGACTTTATTTCAGAATTTTTACTTTTCATTTCATAATTTTCTCAGAATTATACATTTTTTTAATCTGATATATGACCTTTTTTACGTCACAATGATGACATTTCATCTAAATTGTTCCTTTTTTCCTTTAACTTTCCTACTTTTTCTGTTCATATTCACTAAACTGAGTAACTGTGACCTGATAAAATACATCATCTACTTTATGTTTTTTAGATACTTTTGGAAACTTTCCTGTTTTTTCCTGCTTAAATAAATATTATTTCATCCATGGCAAAAAAAATAAAGTGCAGTTTTACTCTATTACAGTTGAGAAGTTTTTTGTTTTTTTTTTTTTTTTTTTTACTTTTACTTCAGTAAAGCAGTGGAATCAGTACTTCTACTTTTACCACAGTATTTTTTCATACCAGTATCTGTACTTCTACTGTAGTACAGAGTGTGAGTACTTTTACCACCTCTGGCTGTTATGTAATATTTAACTGTTACAAAGTCAATTTTGAGTTTTGCGTTGTTTTAGATCATTACCTTCTACACCAAGGGGTCTCAAACATCTGGCCCGTGGGCCAAATGTGGCCCCTGGACTGAAGAGCATAATAAACTAAAAAAATAATATGTATTTTGTACATATTTCATATTTCCTCTGAGTTTTTTCTCCATCTATAAAGGATGAGAACTTAAATTTCTTGTATTTTTGTTTTAGTGGAAAAACTAACATTAAATTATGAAAATATTTACATTTGCAAACTATCCTCTAACAATAAAATGTGAATCATTTCAACAAATGTGAACAACTTGAAATGTCCAAAGAAAATTAAGCACAATGTTAAACATTTTCTGCTTCTGTTATTAAGAGTTTAGTGTCTTTGTAAAACTGATCCATAATAAAACACATGGACTAATGATAAACTGAGGCAGAATATTGTTAAAGTTGACCTTATTTTACTTATGAAATGTCACTTTTTTCAGGTTATTCACGCATTTTGCATTTGGAGACTTTATAAAACTAAATATTTTCATAATTTAGGGGTTGTTCTGTACTAAATATTGTTAAAGTCGACCTTACTTTACCTTTTTTTTTTGCATTTGGATCATTTATTAATGTATTTTCACAAATTAATTGTGCACTAAAACAATGATAAAAATGTGCAGTTGTCATTATTTACAGGTTCTTATGTTTTTATTTCACTGGTCCACGATCATTGGAGATAAAATCAGACTGAATGATTTAAGCCCTGAAGGAAATGAGTTTGAGACCCAGCTAAACATTTTCTGCTTCTGTTACAAAGAGTTTAGTGTCTTTGTTTTAGTGATTAGTAATAAAACACATGGACTAATGATAAACTGAGGCAGAATAGTGTTAAAACTGTTCATGTTATTCATATATTTTGCATTTGGAGACTTGATAAAAGTAATTATTTTCATAATTTGGGTTTTTTTGGCACTAAACAAAGAAAAATGTGGAGATGTTAAGGTTATTATGCTATTATTTGACTAGTTTGTTCCACTGGAGATAAAATGGAGCTGAATGTGTCCCCTAAGAAAATGAGTGTGACACCCTGCTCTAGACTTTCTGAAATGAGCCGTTGGTTTGTTTCTATGTTTCTCACATAAACTCCGCACACACTCGTACCAAGAAGACTTTTCGAAAGGATACGTTGCTCCCTGAGTACGGTGAGATGTCAGCCATGTCCTGGAGGTCACTGCACTCAGATTTGATGAGGGACAAGGACAGGCCTTCAGCGGTACTGCCAGGGTGCGCTGGTGAACAAGAGCGATGGTGGTGACTCAGGTGGTGACCTGACGCCATCTTGGTCCGCAGGCTGGTGGTTTCCCGGGACAGGTCCATGGAGTCTGGTGAGGAACGCTCCTTGCCCGGGTAGCCGCCTGTGGGTGCACCCAGGGGACTCTGGAAAGGGTAGCCCGATGAGCGGCAGGGGAAAGGGGTGTCTGAAGGAAGGGGGGCTGAAGCCCATAGAGGCAGAGAGTGAAGACGGGTGGAGGGAGGGGTGGTGGTGGCCGCCGTGCGCACCTACAGCTGTGGACTGGTGGTGGTGCTCGCTGGGGGTCTTCCTCACTACCAATGGCAGAGCCTCGGTTTGGTCATTGGCTGTGCCCGGCATCCCGGGTATGCCGGCGAAGGAGTCTAGCGGGTTGGGAATGATGACATCGCCAAAGCACTGCAGCCGCTGGTTGGCGGTGTGGAAGTTGGGATTGTCTCCGTTCACTGTAGCCGGAAACCTTTCTGGAGGTATGGAAAGCGGAGGGAAGGCCTGCTGGGGCGTGGGGCGTGGAGGCTTGGCGAACACCTTAACCACTGTGTCCACCACCTGCGTCATGGCTGAATTCAGCTCCTGCTTCAGCGTTTCGGCCAGCTGTTTACCTTCAGCGTGCATGGACGAGCCCGGACCTCCTTGTCCTTTGCTCCGGCCCAGGCCTTCTCGTCTCGGTTTCTCTCCGTCTGCCAACAAGGCCTGCTCCTGAAGTAAAGCCCGTGCCCTGTCCAGGAAATGACCCGGGTCCAGGTCGGACATCTCATTGTCAGAGCGCAAGTCGTCTCCGCCCCTGTCGTCACCGCCGGCGTCGGACCTGGCCGGACTGTCCTCTGACATGTTCCCTATGTCGTTGTGGAGGTCGTTGTGGAGGTCGTTGTGTTCCGAGTCGTCGGTAGAGTCGTAGATCTGAAAGAACTTCTCCTGCAGCTGGCGCAGCTGCTTCTGCATGTCCTCCAG
>CM035805.1:5931909-5961909 GCA_020466265.1 Siphamia tubifer
TGATCTTTCCTGAAATGTCTAAAGAAAATTAAGCACAATTTGAAGTGTTTTTCTGCTTCTGTTACTGAGAGTTTAGTGTGTTTTAGTGTCTTTGCAGATCTGACCCATAACTCCACATGTACAAATGATAAGTTAAGGTGTAATACTGTTAAAACGACATGTCTTTTTCTTAAGAAATGTTAGTTTTTTCAGGTTATTCACATCTTTTTTTCTATTTGGGTTGTGCATAAATGTAAGTATTCTTAACATTTAAAGGGTTTTTTTACACACAAAAAAATTGTAGTTGTCATCATTTATAGGTTATTAATCTATTATTTTACTGGTATGGAGATCAAATCTGGCTAAAATAAAGTGAGTTTGACACCCCTGTTCTAAAGTAAAAGCCTTTTTATGAATAATAATGTCTTTGACAGGCATAAGCAAGAGTTCAGACATGAGATGATGCATCGCCTGGAAAAATTAAATACAAAAAAAGAAAAAACTTGACTTGATGGTCTCAGGATCTTAACAATGAGCTTGAAATAGTCCCTAGCACCTGTCTTTTCTGACAGTGCACCTGTCCTCTACTGCCCATGCGCACTCACTCTGCCTCCGTCTGCTTTTACTAACATTTTTCTTATATGTGTGTGAATGAAAAACTACAAAAAACAGCTGTAGATGTGTCTAACTTTCTTTCTGACTCCACTTTAACTTGTAAAATGCTCTGAATTAAGCCTTTGATGCACCCTGGTCACTCCAGTGGACACTTCTTCTTCTTCTATATTCATTTAGTTCAGTTCATTTCATGACTGTAACTTGTTAATATCTGATCTGAACTAACATTATATTACATTACCTGCAAACCAATGACTTAACAGTCACTTCTTAAACAAAAAGTGCATTACAAATCAGTTTTATTTTACATAGTGTTCTGATATTGTGTTTTAAATACATCTTTCTTTGCTTCAAAGCTTAAACACATGTTCATAAATTACAAAAATAGGTTCATTATTAAAAAGATTTGAATCACATTGCTTTTTATTTCTTTTTTTTTGCTTAAATATGAATAAAATCACTCGACTGGTTCTGATAATTCATGCATCAAACTGTGAACGAGTTAAACTGTTGCTGGAACTTTTAAAACAACTTTTTAATTAGATTTTTTTCGTAGAATATTAGAATAATAGGAGGAAAAAGAAAAAGTTGCAGCACTTTTGACGCGCAGTCACAGTGTTAAAACATCACATCAGCGGCGTTTTCTTCCATTTGACCCAATGCGTGTCCAGAAAAGACACACAGAAACACAAAAGATAAAGAGAAAGGCAAACATTTAACTATGATGCAACTATCTGGACATGAATTTTCAGTCAAACTTGATGCATTTACGCAAAAAAAAAACCCGGACAAAGCCAATCAATATGGTAGAAAATTCAATTTAAGCTTGTTTTTTTTCGTAAAGTTCTGCAACTAAATCTAGTTTCCTTCTGCAAAAACTTCCAAAACTTACTTTGCAAAGTTGCAAATCAACTTGATCTCCGCTTTTGATGAGGAAGGTTGGGCTTATTACGGTCCGCAAATCATCCTTAAAAAACCCACACATACACAGACAGCTGCTGCTCTTTTCCATATAGTATTATTATTATTATTATTGTTATTATTATTACAACTATTATTATTAACAAATGTGAGTACAGCTGCTGTTCAACCAGAATAATGATGTTTAATTTGTTTGTTTGTTTTTTTCTTTTTCCGCCCACCGCGCGCAAGAGGCGAGGGCAGAAAAAAAACAGAACAAGAGAGAGGGAGGTATCCGAGGACAAGGTTACTTACCCTTTAGATGAAGAGGGGGACAACCAACAACCAACAACCACCACCTGAACTCCTACGGCAAAAAAAAAAAAAAAAAAAAAAAAAAACAGGGACAGAATTTACGCAAAGCCCCGGAGGATTTTTTCTTTTTCAGTTTTTTTTCCAGTGGAATATTCTAACAATTTCTCAAAGAAGGAAAAATAAAGTCAACGACGCGAGTGGCGAGTGGAGAAAGAGAGAGAGAGAGGGGGAAAAAAGGAAGAAAAATGGGGAAAAATATAGATAATGAAAAGAGCTCTCGCGCTTCGGTTTGTCCCTCTATCCTCTGCTGTGACTAAAAGAGTGAGAGACATAGAAAGAGAGAGAGAGAGAGAGAGCAGAGAGCACGAGACAGAGGAAAAAGAGAGAGAGAGAGCGAGAGAGAGAGAGAGAGGGTATCGTCTCTTGTTGTGTTGTGTGCGTCTCGGAGGCACACTGTGTGGATGCAGGAGGGACTGGATGCTGAAGCGCTTCCTCCGCCACTAAAGATTCACTTTAAGACGCGGCTGAAGGAAACAGGAAGACGTACGCGTCACGAGCGGCGTGATGTAACTGTCGCAACCTACCAATAAGAAGCGTCCGTGGTCCTGTCGGGAGAAACAACGCACTGAACTTGACCAGAGAACGAACAGGGACTTGAACATTACAACTAAAGAAAGAGAGAGAGAGAGAGAAAGAGAGAAAGAGAGAAAGAGAGAAAGAGAGAGAGAGACGGGAGGAAAAAGAAAAGTCTTTATAAAATAAAATATATATATATATATATATATATATATATATATATATATATATATATATACATTTCTTCTCAAATTCACAGACGACGGAACCCGCGCACGAGGAAGAATCACTTTTGACAGCACGCGCCACAATATTAAAACGCATTAAAAAACACACACGCGCGCGCGCGCTCGACTTTCATCTTAAAACATCTTAATTGTGACATTTATTTTGAATGATAAAGACAAAAAAAGGAGAAAAGATAATACTATAAACCATAGAAGAGAAAACAAAAAGAGAAGTAAGTGGAAAAGACGCACTTTTATTCTCCATTCTTTATAATTATTACTATTATTACTGTTGTTTTTTTAAAGGAATTAAAAGAAAAGAATACAAACTTAATTTCCCTCAAGGTTTTGTTTTGGTTGTATTTTTTAATTTTTTTAAAATTTTAATCCAAATGTCTTCAGTTTTCTTTGTCTTTCTAAACCTTTCTAAGCTCGTGCGTCTTTTTTTCTCTCCACTCATTCATACTCATTTACTCTCCTTATGATATGATATATTAGAAATGTGATCATTCCATCTATTTAATCTCCTTATAACGATGCAAAACCGCACGTTTATTTTACTATATTAAGCAATAACAACGTGTATATTTGTTTGTTTCTTTTCGTTGTAGTTTCATCTTTTTTCGTCCTGGAATAAACTTGTGTTTTCAGACATTTTTACGCGCAGATTTTTATTTATTTATTTATTTATATTGGTCAGTCACTGGCTTCAACGTAAAGAGTGATTTATGAACAAACTAAGCAGCGACAACACACATCATCCTCATCATCATCATCATCATCCTCCTCCTCATCATCATCATCATGCAGGCTTCTCTGCTGTGGAATTCAGATTATCCGCGGAAGCCAATATCAGAGTGAGACTTAAAACGTCTGATTGTGAAATGTTCAGTTAAAGAGGAGAATATCTGTCATCAGGATCCACAGTCTGACACTGGAATAGCCTTATACCCCCACCCCTACCCCTACCCATACCCCTACCCCTAGACTGCACCGTCATCACCAAAGAAAAATGATTATTAGACAAGATGTAAAATTGATAAAGTAAATTTACGCACAAAATAAAATCACCTTTTTTAATCCTTTTATAATTAAACAGAATTATTATTGGATTATTATGATTATTGGATTATTATTGGATTGTTTTTGCTTTTTTCCCTCTCTTTGAAACCACCTGTAAGGTTGAATAAACCCTGCGGACACTGACATCTGATCCTTTTCCACAAAAAAAAACCTGTTTGACGCTTTTGATTTATCAAATGATGACGGATGCTTTTTCTTTCCTCTTATTGTTCTGTTCTGCATTTATATAAATTCATTAAATCATAATTAATGCACCGTTTTCACGCGCTTTATTTTAACCTTTACAACAAGTGACGCGCTAAATTTGTTTGTTTGTAAAACATGGTTTATTTTCCACTTGATGCTAAAATACGCTTTTTTAAATATATTTAATAAGAACATTCCTTTATATTTACATTTACATGAACGGTTTTGATATTTCCAATCTGAAATGACTGAAAACATCGGATTGATAGAAATTACTTAAGAAATTTAGGCAACATAAAATATAAAATATCTTTTTTTTTAAATCACCTTTTATTATTTTAATTCGATCGTTTTTCTTTGTGTTTTTTTTCTTTTACTGTATACATTTGTTGCATGCCGAATCTTCTTCTTCTTTTTTTTTGTGTGTTATCCCTTTGCACAAACAGGATCATAAAGTACTTAAATCTTATTTTCCACACGCGCCTCTCTGTGTGCGTCAGGTGCCAAAAAGGAAAAGGCGAGTCTCTTTTCCATTTCGCAAGCAAGTGTTTTTTAGGAACCAGTCAAATGCAACCAAGTCAGCAAACTTTTAGTGTCTGGAGTGTGTTTTCCAGAGCAGGTGTCCCGGCCCCTGCAGCCTTCATATCCCTGCATGTGCATGTGGCTGCTTTAGGCCTGCATGCGCGCGCTCCCATGGGTGCCGTCGGTGCGCAACACTGGAAAAGAAAAGAAAAAAAATAAAAGCAGGTCTGGACATTAAAGTCAAAGCCTGTTTGGAAAAGGAAGAGTGAGGATGAGGTGTAGAGGAAACGTGCTGGCGTTAGTTCACTCTGCTCTTATCGCGGCCCATTCCAGGTGGATCATGTGTTTATTACTAACACTCTTTTTGGCTCCAGTGCGCATGTATACAAATATATTTATACACTGTAAAAAAAAAAAAAGTATTATAGTAGTTGGTAAAATATCAACTATGGAAATCAATCATTCGTTCATTCGTTTTTCAAAATAAAAGCAAAAATAGGGCAATGGAAAAAAAAAACTTGATTATTTGTTTCCAAAACCAAAATAGAAAAAAAAGATAATGATGTAGTTTTACAGTTCTACTTAATTTGGCCTAAATTTATTAACCCTTTAACCCCTGATGTTTCAGCGATGACACGTTCTGAAACGTTTAGTTTAAAAATTCAGAAAAATTTGTAGTTTTGTTCATGGATAGTATATATATATATATATATATATATATATATATATATATATATATATATATATATATATATATATATATAAAGAGAGAGAGAGAGAGAAACAAAAAGAAAAAGCCAAAACTAAAACTACTGGAACCAAATTACAATATTATTTATTCATTTATACTTCATTTTAGTTTATTTTAACTAAGTGAAGTTATTATTTTGTAAATATTTATTCGTTTTTGTTAATTTTGTTCCTTATTTTGTTTTATATTTCTACATTTAATATTGTATGTCATTATTTTTATTCACTTTTCTGCCATTTGTGTCTTATTTTATTCATGTTACTTCTTATTTTGCTGGTTTATTCTATATTTTTGGCTGTTATTGTCTATTTTGTTGCTTATTTTATTACGTTTTGACCGGAACTGCTGAAGTCTCAGGAGTTAAAGGGTTAATAAAGTCAACTGAATGTTGTTCTTGAACCATTTTAATAACGTGCAGTTAGTGTTTGATTATATTATAAATATAAATATAAATATTAAAATGAAGGGATACTGGAGGCAGATCCTGTTAAATCATGCAATAGATAAAACATTTGTGGATATTTGTTGATGTTTTTATGTGTTGTGGACTACATATGGACAATTTTGTTTGTTTTGTATGTTTTAGTTGGACGATGACTGTGTTTGTTAGAATATGGTTCCTCTGTGGATAATTATGAGACATAAAGGTTCAGATCAGCTGTTTAACATTTGTATTTTGAACAAATTACTGATTGTACCTGCTGTGGTTATTTTATCTGACAGTGGTTTATATTTTCTGATGTGTGAGAATCTCTGTTGTTAAACTACATTAGGTCATGTGACATGTGGGACATGTGGGACAGGTTTGGGTGGTTTCATTAACATTTTTGAGCGACTACTTATGGCCTATATGTGGACCCATGGAAGTTTAAAGGGTTAAATGAATATTGGGAAAAACACATAACAGCCGTTTCCTGTTTTATCCAATTTTGACCTGAAGCAAATTGAATAAACTGGAAATGAATGTTTACAACTGAAATAAACATGGCCGCCGGACTGAAGATCATTATGGTTTGATATGACACCACTTTTCTCCGTGGTCATATCTTCAGGTCTTAGGGTGACCCTCTTAGTTTCCACAAAAGGACGTAGGTTTACATCTTTGTCAAAGGTCATTTCTGGTTTACTCAATTTGCTTCAGGTCAAAATTGGTTAAAACAGAAAACGTCTGTTTTCCGTTTTTTCCAATATTCATTTAAACACAAAAAAGGAAAATTGAAAAACCGCATTATGCTGTATCTGTCTTTTACATTTTGGTTTTGGAAACAAATAATAAAGAAACGACTTGGGTATTTTTGTCGTCTTATTTTAGGTTTTATTTTGAAAAATTAAAAAAATTACAACTACTTAAATTCTACAAATTTGTAAAACACTAACCAGTGCTACTTAAAATAATGTAATAAAATCTACTCTATAATATTGTTACATGTTGGAGGAGCAGCTAGGGGGAATTTCCCAGCATGCATTGGGAAAAACTAGTTTAGACAGTTTTGAAGTTTTCTGAGTTGATAAGAACGATTGTTCTTTATATATAGAAGAGTTATGGTGTGTTTTACCTTTTATATTCATATCATTTATACTATGTATATGATATGTACATTCATATATATATATATATATATATATATATATATATATATATATATATATATATATATATCCAAACCTCAAATCCTTCTTCACATGTTTAATAAAGTTAGTATAGATCTAATACTAAACAATGTTCACTATGGTTTTAATATTATTGACATTAAGACAGATATGTTCAACTATAAATTAAACAGATGAACATATTCCTATTAACAATTCAGAGTTAATATTACTCATGTTTGTTGAGTATTATGTTGGTTATTTTAATGGGATATGTTAAATGGATTTGACCTCCTTTCTTTTACGTTATTACAGCTGTTACTATGAGTTAAATGTTACTCAAAATATAGGGTGAATGTACTCCACCAAAATGAATGCAAACTGTTACCTTATTAAGTTAATTCTATAGGTTTGTTTTTACAGTGTATATTCATACTCTGATGGATGAATTTATTGACATATTTAACAGAAAAAACACCAAAAAAGGCAGAAGTGGGGAAGTAATGACAACTGTAGTTCTCCCAAAGGTGCAGTAAAGGTGTGTGTGTGTGTGTGTGTGTGTGTGTTTGGTTTTTTTATCACTCTGTGGCCGCAATTAAGTGGTTCTGAGTCTGTACATGTGGCTGCATGGTATGTGGGAATGGAGAAGTGTCACTGACCTATTTTCCCCCCAAGCATTAATCTGAATCAACAGCGGATCAAACAGTCATTATTATTATTATTATTATTATTATTATTATTATTATTATTATTATTATTATTATTATTATTATTATTATTATTATTATTATTATTATTATTATTATTATTATTATTATTAATAATAATAATAATAATAATAATAATAATAATAATAATAATAAGGTTGTAGGGCATTTTAGAGGCAGAATGAGGGGGAAAGGACAAGCAAAAATAGGAAGGATTCTCTGAATTTAAGTTTTCAGAAAATCTTCTGGTGTGAGACAACACACATCAAATAGAACTACATAAAAAGATCTAATTACACACTGAAAAAAGTAAAATATTAAATCAACTTAAAAATTCTTCTTCAGTAAGTCATATATAAAACCATCTAGTTGAGTGAATTAAATGAAATTAAAATAATACTAACCCGATGAAATTTAATTTGGTTCACTCAACTAGATTTTTTTCATGTGTGACCATAAAAAGTCAAAATGATGAGATAAAAAGTCAAAATCATGAGATAAAAAGTCAAAATCATGAGATAAAAAGTCAAAATCATGAGATAAAAAGTCAAAATCATGAGATAAAAAGTCAAAATTATGAGGAGAGGAGAACCACACTGAAGGACAGATCTACTCCCATGGACAGACAGACTATACTGTAGATGAACGTCCATTTGTAGATGCATCATTAGATACTAGTCTATCCATCCATCCATCCATCCATCCATCCATCCATCCATCCATCCATCCATCCATCCATCCATCCATCCATCCATCCATCCATCCATCCATCCATCCATCCATCCATCATCCATCCATCCATTCATCCATCCATCCATCCATCCATCCATCCATCCATCCATCCATCCATCCATCCATTCATCCATCCATCCATCCATCCATCCATCCATCCATCCATCCATCCATCCATCCATCCATCCATCCATCATCCATCCATCATCCATCCATCCATCCATCCATCCATCCATCCATCCATCCATCCATCCATCCATCCATCCATCCATCACTTACAGAAGACAATTGTTTTTTATATTTTATAAATAAAGTCATAAAACTGATCATATTTTTTGTGCACTGTGCCCATACTAATATATTTAACAGATAACACTGTTATTTTTATTGGACTTTATTGGATTGTTAAACGGAACCAAAGTATTTTTCTACTTGAAATCGAATACATTTATGTCATATTTGTAAAGTCATCTCACATATAGACGATTGGAAATTATCTGAAATTAAATCGACCTTTTAGAGCCATCATTGTCTGAAAAACAACTACATACAGTCATACCTCAACTTATGAAAGACCCAGTTTATGAATAATCCAAGTTACAAAAAGCATTTACATACATTTTTCGTCTCTGAATATGAAAGAAAATTCAAATTACGGAACGGAATGTAAATACAGTACTGTACATATCATCCCATTGGCTATGAGGGAGCTACCCATGATGCTTTTGGTGACCTTTGACCCTCATTCATCACAGAGTTACTGTTGTTTGGTGAGTTTTTCCCAGTGTGTTCATTTAAACTTTATTACAGAACGTATTCATTATTCATCATGAGACCAAAGAAAGTGATTCTGATGAAAATGAAAAGAAGAAGTGACTGCGTTATTCATAGAAGTGAAACAGGAGATGATAAAAAAAACGAGGAGGAGCTATTATTCCATCAGCACCAATAAAAGACATGCTGGACACATTTCATCAACTTTCCCAATTTGTGGAAAAAAAAAGTCCCGAAAAAATGTTCACAGTCGTGCTATCAACAAACATTGTTGAAGGTGACAATTAACACAAACCCAATAGTATGAAAATGACCCACATGTTTGGTATGAAAATGACCCACATGTTTGGTATGAAAATGACCCACATGTCTGGTATGAAAATGACCCACATGTCTGGTATGAAAATGACCCACATGTCTGGTATGAAAATGACCCACATGTTTGGTATGAAAATGACCCACATGTCTGGTATGAAAATGACCCACATGTTTGGTATGAAAATGACCCACATGTGTGGTTCATTTAATGGTTTAATGTTTAATGTTCAGTCAGTGAAGACACATTTACCCACTGACACTAATACATTACAGAGCCTGGCGTTCGTCGACCCTTGTGAGTTTCCGCTCAGCTTCGTGAGCTTCACATAAAGGTCTGTTCAACCACCGCAGACATTCTGTTGTCTATGGCCAAATCATGGACAGGCCAATCAGAATCACTGGGCGTGATTTTAACAGTTGTGATGTAATCCTAGTGTGACCAGAGAGAATACAGGAAGAATAATAATGATGGATTAGAGTTCTATAGCGCATTTCAAGGACCCAAAGCGCTTTAATTCAATTGATTTCAATTTTATTTATAAAGTCGTCTCACAGGGCTTTACAGAAACACAATCAACTACACAGTATATGAACAGTCCCAAGCACCCCCTGTCCTTAGACCCTCCCCCTGTCCTTAGACCCTCCTTCTCTGCAAGAAAAAACTTCAAAACCTAGTGGGAAAAAGAAGAAGGACACTGAAGGACAGATCCACTCCCATGGACCTAAAGACTATAGATGAACGTCCATTTATAAATGAAGGAGGGGGGGGCTGGTCCAGACACTAGACAGGCAAGGGAGGGGGTCTGGGGTCACAGGTCAGCACAGGCGAGTCACTGCAGATCCTGTTGTCCATGGCTCCAACGCAGACACTGTCAAGAGAACCACTACTCCCCCCGACACACACACACACACACACACACACACACACACACACACACACACACACACCAGGTGAGTAGCCATGAACAGACTTGGTATGAAAGATAGGTTATAAAAATGACAAAAACAGGTGTGAGAGAGAGAGAGAGAGAGAGAGAGAAAGAAAGAACTCAGTGTCTGTCCTTCCCCCTTTACATTAGTCATCCATTATTTATTCACTCTCACATGCTCCCTCTAGTGGTGGTAAACTACATATGTATCCACAGTTGCCCTGGGACAGACTGACAGAAGCGGCCCCTCTGACCACCACCAAACATTCATACACATTCATACACCAGTTAGTGACACTGGAGGCAAAGAAGGAGAAGTGTCTTTGCCCAAGGACACAACGAACTGAGGGGGAATTGAACAGCCAACCCTTCAGTAAATGTACGACCTGCTCTACCAACTGCTAGCTGTTTTAAAACATGGCGGCTAGCATGGAGGAGACTGAGCTTCGATTCTATAATTTCAAAAGTGTTGTGAAACTCCCGCATGTTGATTCTTTAAAAGATGAACAGAACAGTTTAGAAAGAATTTATTGGTGACAAGGATGTTATGGTTCTTCTCCCAACAGGGTATGGTAAGAACTTCTACTTCTATCATCTACATTATATGCTGCTTTACATGTGATTGGATGAAGTAGAAGAACCTGGTTTCTCCATTCAGGGCCAATGGTTTTGATTGACAGTCGCCTTAACAAAGAGAAGCTAATGGTTCTTTCCCAGATGTAAGATGTGAGCAGACATGAGAAGCATCCATACATCTGGAGTTATATCTAAAATCTACATTTTCTTTTACTTTTAGCACCTATTTCATACAAAATGTGTGTTTTTTTAATCACTTTAAAGGGTTTAGGGGGTAGTATTGGGGGCCTTGGAACCAATCAGGCCTTTTACATGTAAAATGTGACTATTTACGAAAAGTTAACGGTTAACGGACACACATCGCATGTCTCTCTCTCACTCTCTTTCACTTCATCTTAGACAGTAAACAACGGCACAGCCATCTGAAGAGGCATTCGCTAGCTAATCTGTGCGATATAAGCAGCATCTGCTAGCTAACCTGAGTGAGCAGCAGTGCAGACAACGCTCTTGTCGGACACTGACTTAAATGTTTTGCACTTAATATGAAAAGTGAGGACGCATGACAGACGTGTGGACAGTCCAGTTAGTTTTAGAACCGTGGGTCCAGACAATATGTTCATCTACTGATGTTCGTCCTCATCTGAACCCGTTTTATCCTCACTAGGGTCACAGGGGTCACAGGGGGCCTAATCCAGCTCCAATGGGTGAAGGCAGGGTCAGAGGTCACCCTGTATGAGTCTCCAGTTCATGTCAGGGCTGAACATATATAGACAAACAATCACTGTCACATTCACACCTATGGGTGATTTAGATTAACCAGTTAACTAGTTAACCAGTTGACCTATCAGTGCATGTGTTTGGATGGTGGGAGGAGCCAGAGTACCTGGAGAAAACCCACACAGACAGGAGGAGAACATGTAAACTCCACACAGACAGGTCTGGTGTGGGAATAGAACCAACAACCTTCTGGCTGTAAGGCACCAGTGTTAACTACTACTGATGTTGTTCAGTTAAATTTAACGGAAAACTCTTTGCTATTTTGTTGTTGTTAAAATGCTGATGTTTGTGTGTTGTCAGTGGACGTTGTTACGTTACAGTCAACTTTAATAACAGTTGTTCATTACTGGACAGACGTGTGTCCGTGTTTTGTTTTAGTTTTTTTTTTGCTGCATGTCTGTGTCGTTCCTCGGCTGATAATGTGTTGACGTCATCGACTGAAGTTGTTAAGGCCCTACTGTGTGTGTGTGTGTGTGTGTGTGTGTGTGTGTGTGTGTGTGTGTGTGTGTTGTTCTAATTCCACTGCCATACACATGTGCACGTTTCCATGGAAGAAGCAGAATGGAAGCTCCCACATGAACATGTTGAAAAGGTTTTTATCACTTCCATTGTTGTGTTTCACAGTCATACATAATCTACTGCAGAACGAACCTGGATCTGATAAAACAATAACGTAACTACAGGAAACTTACTGGACTCATAAAGCAGCGACGCTACGATCAATGTCATTTAAATGATAGCTTCAGAGACGATACTGCCCATCACTGTGTGAACACGTGTGCACTGGGGTCTGACTGGACCCCCACTGGGGTTAGGGTTAAAAATGGACTATTTGAGTCGTTTATAAAAAAATAAATACAATTAAATTAAGAAATGGTTTAATCCGATAATGATTTGACGAGCTGCAACGACGACTCCATTTCTTTTCTTTTTCACTGTTTTTTTTTTTTTTTTAGAAAAATAAGTAGAGAGAGAGAGAGAGAGAGAGAGAGAGAGAGAGAGAGAGAAAGAGAGCTATTTATGAAAACAGAAACAGGTAGAGATGGTTTCACTAAAAGCTGTTTTGTTCCGCTGAGGTCTCCGGGTCCCTGAATAAAAAGGTTTAGGTGATAGTAGGAATGGAAAGAAGCAGAGATGATGAAGATTTTTCCAGAATATAATATTATCGTTTGGGCTTCATGTGTCAAACATAAGGCTCGGGGGCCAAATCCAGGCCGGCCAAAAAGGTCCAATCTGGCCTAAAGGATGAATAACAGTGTAACAAAAGGATTTTCATTCAGGTTCTACATAAGGAAAAGATCTATATTGGGTCAGAGCAGTAAAATATGATCATAATTACTGAGAAATAATGAAATCTGCAGATTTTTATCTTTGTTTTAGCGTAAAAAGTTAAATTACATTAAATATTTTACCAAAAAATGCGAATAACCTGAAGAAATAAGAGCAACCTGAACTGTCTTGAAGGAATTAAGTATCATTATAATAATATTCTGTCTGTTACTAAGTATTTTTTGTATTTTTAATATTTGTAAATGTAATGTAAGCTGTAATGGGGACAAAATCTGATACAAATTGCACCTATTTTTCTTTAAAACGTGTCCAGTTGTTGATGTTCGAAACATTGCAGATATAAACATGATTATAATGTAATTTGACTCTTTTCACTCTTAATATTTTACTCAGATCATATTAGACTGAAAGTGGAACTGAACTAAAATGAGTTTTTACACTCCTGGTCTAATATATTCCAACTTTGACTGTGACAAAGATGAGGAAAATATAGAAATATAGGAAACTAAACATATCTATATATTAAAGGAGTCGAAACTGACATGAGAAACATGTATTAGGTGTTGGTTTGAGTAAAATAGTCATTTATTTACACACAGCTGATTATTCTGTCGACCATAAAACCATTAAAGTCTGGCCTGGATAGAAATAATAGGCAATTAAAGGCATGTTGTTCAGTCAAGCTAACGGGAATATGGCCGCACTCACACTCATTAAGATATATTAATGTAAAAGAAAAAACATCTTTTCATTTGTCTATTTGACATTTTTCAGAAACACATGAAATGAAGTCTGTGTTTGTTTTCTGAACGATGCAGAAACGTGTAAGTCCTTTTTCAAAATAAAACCAAAAATAAGATAACAAAACAACAACTCATTTTGTCATTATTTGTTCCCAAAAGCAAAATGAAAAACAGATAATGTTGTTTTTCATTTTTGTGTTGAAATAAGTAATGGGGGAAAAAAAAGGATAACAGCCATCTTCCATTTTATCTAATTTTGACCTGAAACAAGTTGAATAAACCGGAAATGACCTTTGACCCGCAGTGACAAAGATGTAAACCTACGTCCTATTTGTGAAAACTAAGAGGGTCAACCCTATGACCTGAAGATATGACCAAGGTATCATACCACCATGAAACATGTCCAGTGGACATGTGTCTTTCAGTTGTTAAGATTCATTTCTGCTTTTACTCAATTTGCTTCAAGTTAAAATTGGGGGGAGGGTTAACATGCGACTTGTCGACTCATCCAAATTTCGACTTGTGCTATGGGAGCTGATGTGTCAACTAGACGACATGTCTGTCAATGCCCTAATATATATATATATATATATATATATATATATATATATATATATATATATATATATATATATATATATATATATATAGTGGTAACTCAACTTACAAAATTAATTTGTTCCATAACTGTTTTCGTAAAGTGAATTTTTCGTAAATAGTCGTATTTTACATGTAAAAGGGACTGATTCTTTCCAAGGCTCCCAATACTACCCCCTAAACCCTTTAAAAATGATAAAAGTATACACACTTTGTATGAAATATGTGTTAAAAGTCCAAGAAAATGTATATTTTAGATGTAATGTATTAGTGTCAGTGGGTAAATGTGTCTTCACTGACTGAACATTAAACCATTAAAATGAACCAAACATGTGGGTCATTTTCATCCCAGACATGTGGGTCATTTTCATACCAGACATGTGGGTCATTTTCATCCCAGACATGTGTTTGTTTATAGACGTTTGGTGAAATATTGATCCAAAGATGATTGACTTTGACCACTTTTCATAATCTTCCTAAAAACCACATCGTCAAAGTGGACGATAGCACGACTGTGAACATTTTTCCGGGATGTTTTTTCCCCACAAATTTATAAAGTTGATGAAACGTGTCCAGCATGTCTTTTATTGGTGCCGATGGAATGATGGCTCCTCCTCTTTTTTAATCATCTCCTGTTTCACTTCTTTTAATAACAAAGTCACACGAACACACTGGGAGAAACTCACCAAACAACAGTAACTCTGTGATGAATGAGGGTCAAAGGTCACCAAAAGCATCATGGGTAGCTCCCTCATAGTCAATGGGATGATACGTACAGTACTGTATTTATGTCTGGGGGGTTTCGTTAAGTTTCTCGTTACTTGGATTATTCGTTAGCTGGGTCTTTCGTAAATTGAGTAATGAATATCTATCTATCTATCTATCTATCTATCTATCTATCTATCTATCTATCTATCTATCTATCTATCTATCTATCTATCTATCTATCTATCTATCTATCTATCTATCTATCTTTTCCACAAATGTATAAAATAGATGAAACGTGTCCATCATGTCTGTTATTGGTGCCGATGGAATGATGGCTCCTCCTCCTCCTCCTCCTCCTCCTTCCTCTCCTCCTCCTCCTCCTCCTCCTCCTTCCTCCTCTCCTCCTCCTCCTCCTCCTCCTCCTTCCTCCTCTCCTCCTCCTTCCTCCTCTCCTCCTCCTCCTCCTCCTCCTTCCTCTTCTCTTCCTCCTCTCCTCCTCTCCTCCTCCTCCTCCTTCCTCTTCTCTTCCTCCTCTCCTCCTCCTTCCTCTTCTCCTCCTCCTCTCCTCCTCCTCCTCCTGTTTTACTTCTATTGATAACACAGTCGCTACAGTGAACTTTAACCGCAGTTGCTGGACAGACGTGTGTCCATGTTGTTCCTACAGTGTGATGACGTCATGACCCGTCGACTCGACTTCGACTTTATTGACTTGAAAAAAACTGAAGCGGTTAATGCGTTAAAACATGTAAAGAAGTGTTTGTCTGAACGACGCACAAACATGTAAAACCTTGAAACCACTGCCTGTGTCAGGAGTTATAGGAGAAAGTCAACAGGATGAAGGGCGTGCGTGCGTGCGTCCTCCACTCGTGCGCACACACTGGTGAGCGCACGCACCGACGCAGGCGCAGCGCCTTGGAGGTGCTTGAGCGGACAGACATGCTGGGAAATCGCCTGGAACTGTATTAAGGCTGACGTCCTTAAAACAAACAATGGCACCATGAAATAAGGGCTTATGTGCTCAAAGTCAAAGAGCCCCCAAAGCTACTCTCCCTGTTTATCTGCCCCTCTGTCTGACACACACACACACGCACACACACACACACACACACGCACACACACACACGCACACACACACACACACACACACACACACACACACACACACACACACACACACACTCGTCTACATGTCTCATGAGGACCAAGTTTGTAATCAAGTAGCCACTTGGTAGTGAGTGTAAAAACATCTTTTATCTTAAAAAAAAAATCGAAATAAATTACATTTAAAAATAAGTATTAATGCAAAATACTTAAAATAAATAAATAAATAAAAGTATTTACATAAAAAAAAAACAAATACATAAAAAGTGAAAAAATAATGGGACTTCCTGGAAAAAAAAAGATCATGTGTTTATACAGCTACATCATTTCTATTTTACTAGTGGGGACCTAGATTTATATTTAACCCTCGTGGGGACCTGAATTTGGGTCCCCATAGTGTCAGAGGTCCCCATGGTGTGACTATAAAGATATAAATGTTCCCATAACGATAGAAATACACACACACTCATCTACATGTCTCATGAGGACGAAGTTTGTAATCAAGTAGCCACTTGATAGTGAATGTAAAAACTTTTCAAAAAATTTCAAAATAAATTACATTTGAAAAAAGTATTAATGCAAAATACTTAAAACAACAAATAAATTATAGTATTTATATATATAAAAAAAACAAATACATAAAAAGTGAAAAAAATATGGGGATGATGTGGCTGTTTATATAGCCACATTGTTTCTATTTTACTAGTGGGGACTTTATATTTACTCCTCATGGGGACCTGAATTTTGGTCCCCATAGTGTCAGAGGTCCCCATGGTGTGACTATAAACACATCAATGTCTCCATAAAGATAGAAATACACACACACATTATATATACACAAGATTGCAGAGCATCATGTACCAAGTAAGATTAACAAGTAGCTATACTTCTACTTAAGTACAGAATGTGAGTAGTTTGGACACCTCTGGGGTCCCAGTAGGACTGACAGAACCTTAGAAACCTACTGGTGTATGAGTGTGTGTGAATGGGTGAATGTGAGGCTAATGTAGAGAGCTTTGAACCATGAAGGTGGAAAATAACTATATACATGCAGAACATTTACCATTACTGTGTAAACATATCAATGTCCCCATAAAGATAGGAATACACACACACAGCTCATTTCTTGGGGGTTACACACTCTTGCCGGCAGCTCCGTTGGGAGGGGACCAACTTTTGCTCGTCTGAACTCTCACCTGTCAACATGGAGCAGAGGACTTTACTTGGTAAACACGAAAGGACTTTATCTGTTTACTTCTAGTGGGGACTTAGCCTATTTTATTCACTGCAAGGCCACGGTCACACACTCACACACTCACAGCCTGTGTTTTTCAAGGAGAGACCAACTTTCACGCACAGATCCGTTCAATAATGTCTCAACTTTACACAGCGGGGTTATTACACCTCACATGTTTTATCTGAACTTTACCTTCAAGGTGGTTTTCTAGAACCAGACTCCGACCTTTTATGATCAGTGTTCACATGTCTGCTTCATTTTACTATGGACTTAGATAACCGTCTACAGATTCATGTCCACACATTGGGTACACGTGTGCGTATTTGTCTGTAGTTGTGCTTAAAATAAATATTTGTGGATTCTCAAAGGAGTCCAGTCGTGCATAAAAATATCATTGTGTGTATTTTATTTATCAGAATACGGATGGAAAAATGATGACGTGAAGAATTACAAGTGCGACTTGAAAAATTACGAGTGCGACTTCAAATTTTACGCCTACCATTTCAACAATTTAAAATACAACTTCAAAAATTGCAAGTACCACTTCAAACTTGACAGCTACGACTTGAAAAATTGCGAGTGCGACTTGAAAAGTTGCAAGTACGACTTCAAACTTTACAGCTACCATTTCAAAAATTAAAAATACAACTTAAAAAATTACGAATATCACTTCAAACTTTACAGTTACAACTTCAAAAATTACGAGTACGACTTATTCACAAATATTTATGTTATGCACAACTACAGACAAATACACACAGGTATCCAATCTGTGGACATGAATATATTGACAAGTATCTGGCTCCATAAATTCGACAGTGATAGTAATAGATAATATTAACATTTACACACAGAGATACACTCAATAATCTAACAATGTTACGCAACAGGGCTAGCTATACCTCATATGTTAAATCCATAATCCAGTTACATCTGCAAATTGATTTTGTATGATCAGATTGATTTATTATGATCATGTTGGTTTTTAATTCATTCACATGGATTGTTAATATAAACATTTATACACAAGATAATTCAATAATCTAACATTTTTACACAATAAATTTATGCCTCACATGTTGAATCCACAATCCAGTTACATACTGTATGCAAGTTGATTTTTAGGATCAAATTTATTTATTAATCTGATCCAACATTGGTTTTGAGGGATTATTGTGTGTGTGTGTGTGTGTGTGTGTGTGTGTGTCCGCAGAGACATATCATGCTCTAACTCAATGAATACTTGAGATATCACAATTAAATTACATGGACATATACATATAGCTAATGCACATCAGATGCAGTGACCCATTTGTGTAAAGGTCAAAGGTCAAGGTCACAATTAACTAAAACTTCAAAATCCCATTATGGGTTATAACTCAAGAACGGAGGGTCACAGAACTTTCAGATTGGTACCGAATGATGCGGAATGAAGATTTATACGGTTCTCATAATTGGTGTTATCACCTACGACCAACAGTTTCTGAGATCTCTGGAGGTCAAAGGTGACATGTGGCAAAATTAACTTGTGTAACAATTTTTGTTTGTGTCAAACATGAACATATCACCCTATAACTTAATCAATACTGGATATATTATCATAATATTACACACACATATATAGATATATAACGAAATTATCAATATTGCAAAAGGTCAAAGGTCAAGTTTGCATTTAGCAGAAAGGTCAAAATCACATTATTGTCTCTAATTCAAGAACAGGTTGTCATAGAAACTAGAGATTGACCCAAAATAGGGGCGAGATTAGGCATTCTGTAAATACTAGTTATGATCAGTGTTCAAATGTGGAGTTAATTCCACAATGATAGTTAATATTAACATTTGCACTCAATAATCGGACACTGTTAGTTATACCTCATATGTTAGATGCTGTGATCTAGTTGATTTTGTAGGATCAGATTGACTTTTTATGATCAGTGTTCAGATTTATGGTTCATTTGACAGAAATAGTTAATATTAACATTTACGCACAGACTGTTATTGTGCTCTCTGTGATTTTTATATATAGATTTAAAAAAATTTTTAAATAATTTTAGAGCACTAACTGATAATTTTCTTTTTTTTTCCATCAGCCTCCAGTGCAACTATTGCCTGGAAGGATAAAAAAAAAAATAAAAGAAAATAAAAAAGCAGCGGGCTGTGGGTAGATAAGCGGCGGTCTGTTTTCGCTTCTCTGATCAGTGGTAATTATATTTGTTGGCGTGGAGGTAAGTGGTGCTCCCCGGGGGGCGTATTGTACTCGACTCAATCCATGTCATAAAATAAAATTACAAGGAAAAGGAGAAGATATCCTACAAAAACAGAGGCGAGTCATAAAATCAAAGAGTGGCTAAATTAAATCTAAAGGGGAGAAGGAAAAAAAGAAAAAGCCTGACGGAAAATACATTAAAGGTTTGATGGACGGGGGCAGAGGGCTTCAAATAAAACTGCAGGTTAATGAGGTTTTAATAGCCCCTATGACTATATGGTTGGTTAACAGGCACACATACACACCCTACCTCGCTCTATTCTACCTCTCTGTCTCTCTCTCTGTCTCTCTCTCTCTCTCTCTCTCTCTCTTTCTCTCTCTCTCTCTCTGTGACTGATGCAATTAGGAGTAATTAGCAGAGGTGGTAAAAGTACTCACATTCTGTACTGCAATAGAAGTACAGCTACTGGTGTGGAAAAATACTCTGATAAAAAGATAAAAAGTCATGAGATAAAAGGTCAAAATTAGAATTAAAAAGTCAAAATTATAGGAAACCAACTCAAAATTATGAGATAAAGAGTCTTAATTATGAGGAAAAAAGCTCAGAATTGTGAGATAGAAAGTCAAAATTATGATTTAAAAAAGTAAAAATGATAACAAAAAAGTCAGAATTGTGAGATAGAAAGTCAAAATTATGAGAAAAAAGTCAGAATTATGAGGGAGGAAAAATGCACATAAGATAGAAAAATCTAAATTATGATTAAAAAGTCCAAATTATATATTGTACCTGACAGGTGGTAAAAGTACCCCTATTATCTGCACTGAAGTAGAAGTACAGATTCAAATACTTTAAGTAAAAATTACAACTTCTCAACTGTAATAAAGTAAAACCTTTTTTTTTTTTTTTGCTTTGAATGAAACGATGTTTATTTAACTGGTCTTTAACAGCTGGACGTACAGAGGCTTCTGATTGGACAGAACATCTGGAAGAAAACCATGGCGTCCACTTCCTGTTTTGCTTTCGTTTGTTAGATCAGATACTACATATGATGTTTGACTTGATGTTTCTAATAATTACGAAGCAGCAGCTCGACCCAGTCAACCACAGGAATCAACAAACGAATGGCCACAGTGGAATATGGGCGTCATGGCAACGGGACCAGGAGCATGTGCAGAACAACGGGAATAAAGTTAAAGACGAATGAACTGTTTCCATGTCAGAGGAATTATTGAATTCAGAATTAAGATCAGAATAAACCACTGACTTTATATGGAATAAAGTTTAATTCAGAACAAAACAGTCATTTTCAACTAGAATTAGGTGTTTATGTTAAAAGAGGAATTAACTTTTATTCTGATTTAAACAGGAATAAAAAAAACTGATTTAAACAAGTCTAATTACTATGAAGTTTAATTTGGAATTAAGTTTAAAAAAGAATAGTTATTTTCAACTGGAATTAGGTGTTTACATTATCATCATCTGAAAGAGGAATTCACTTTTATTCTGATTTAAATAGGAATAAAAACTGATTTAAACAGGGCTTGTGTGTAAGTGTGTGTGTGTGTGTGTAAGTGTGAGTGTGTGTGTATGCGTGTGTGTGTGTGTGTTTATGAGCTAATTAAATCCACGTTAGCCTCCTCCTGACCTCCCCTAAGGCCGTCCAAGCTACTCAAGTGTGAAAGGTCAACGCAGGGTCAACAGAGGTCAGTGCAGTGTGGACGGCGTCCACAGTGAGGGTCAAAGGTCAGGCAGATACATGCACCAGACAAGAGGGTGCCAACAGGTATAAGGTGTGTGTGTGTGTGTGTGTGTGTGTGTGTGTGTAAAGTTGTAATCCCAGATGAATGTGTGTTGACAGCAGCACTTTAAATCTACTTAAACACAGTATGTGTCACTTCATACCCTATAGACTGTTCTGTTTATAGTCTATAGAAAAGACTGAAGCACTAACCATCACAACTAGTACAAGTACTGCAGTACTGTATACTTCAGTAGGATTATTTAGGTATCTGTACTTTACTCGAGTATTTATTTTTCTGGCAACTTTTTACTTTTACTGCTTACATTTGTACTTTATACTCTTTACATTTATATAAATATATGTACTTTATACTCTTTACATTTATATAAATATCTGTACTTTATACTCTTTACATTTATATAAATATATGTACTTTATACTCTTTACATTTATATAAATATATGTACTTTATACTCTTTACATTTATATAAATATATGTACTTTATACTCTTTACATTCTCACAATAGACTCGTTACTATTTTATTTTCAGTTTACTTTATTACACTTCATATCTGATATTTATGACATTTTGTCTCAGATTTTTTTTTAACTTTTTCCTCATTATTCTGTTTTTCTTATCTCATGATTTGTGCTTTTTATGGTCACACATAAAAAAATAGAGTTGAGTGAACCAAATTAAATTACATAGGGTTATTTTAATTTAATTTAATTAATTCTACTCCATGTTTTTAAGTGTGACCTATTGAAGAAGAGTCTTTAAGTTGATTCAATGTTTTACTTTTTACAGTCTATTTTCATTCCTCTAAATCTAAATGTAACTCACCATATGTTTGGGTTAATTCCAGTGTTTTCAGGTCTATAGGATGTAAAGGATGTAAAGTACGTCATGTGTGTGTGTGTGTGTGTGTGTGTGTGTGTGTTAATTAATCTCAGTAGTTTGACCATCTATCCTCAGTTGGTCCATGCATGAACATGCTCCAGCCACAGGTTAAAAAGCAGCAGCCTACAAACGCACTCATACACACTCCACTACTTCCTGTGCGTATATATAACACACACACACACACACGTCCTCACACACACACTCCCGGCATTTTCAAAGACTTCCCTGTGGACAGAGGCGTCTGCCAGCGCTGCTATAAATCAGGCTGAGGCTGGTGCTGAGGGCAAGGCGCACCTTGTCCACGTCGCCCCCACTCCTGGGCTGAATAAACCATAACATCCTGCCTCTCGTGCTGCCCGACGCCCTCCGAGCACGACCCTAGAGAAGACCCCCCTTCATGCCCTAATCTCCCCCTCCTCCCCCTTCCTCCATCTCATCTCTCATACCATCCTCTGCTTTTGTTCATCCTCCTCCTCTCCTTTTGGCTGCCACCCTCTTATTAAACTAAAATATAAATAATATACAGATAAATATACTGTGTTAATATATTATAATGGTTAAAAATACATAATGAATTACTGAGACAAATATGACAATATATGTACTCAAATATGTTAATATATACTTAGTAATACACTATATATATATATATATATATATATATATATATATATATACATATATATATATATATATATATATATATATATATATATATATATATATATATA
This sequence comes from Siphamia tubifer, assembly GCA_020466265.1. Lineage (NCBI taxonomy): Eukaryota > Metazoa > Chordata > Actinopteri > Kurtiformes > Apogonidae > Siphamia > Siphamia tubifer. The sequence continues at coordinate 5,954,730 of CM035805.1, forward strand.
TATGTATAAAATAAATAAAAAACTTAATAAAAATTTTTGAAATGATTGAATAAATGAATGTTTAAAATAAAAAAAATCTTGTTAAACAAATACGTAAAAATATATAAATCTATATATCTTAAATCTATAAAAATAAATAAAAAATAAATAAAATAGAAATAATTGCAGTACCTGTGATGTGACTATTGTGCACATGTATATATATACATAGTGAAGTGTGTTACTAAATATGAGGGTACATATTATCCTACACATACCTACACACAATTAACTACGAATAAAACCATTTATTACCTATTTGTTATTCCTGCACAATTTCATACAGAAAACAAACCAGTTATAGCCGGCTGTGGTTCAGTTGGTAGAGTGGGTCGCCCAATGAACGAGAGGTTGGCGGTTCGCGTCCCAGCTCTGGCTGTCCACATGTTGAAGTGTCCTTGGGCAAGACACTGAACCCTGGCTTAGGCCCCCAGTGGGACTGACCTTAGACCTTAGAAACCTACTGATGTATGAGTGTGTGTGTGAATGGGTGAATGAGGGGCTAATGTAAAGCGCTTTGAGCACCATGAAGGTGGAAAAGAACTATATAAATGCAGAACATTTACCATTTATATCTGTGTGAACAAATGCTTTATGATTGTGTTTAAGTAATATATTAACAAATAAGTAACAGATGGTTAATCCATGCAGTAGTTGATTGTGTGTAGGTATTAAAAAGATGTAATTGTATGTATGTAATTATTTATTTCATAATACACTTCACATTATTATCAGTTCAGTTGGTAGAACAGGTCGTACAATGACTGTCCACATGTCCAAGTGTCCCAGTAGGACTGACAGAACCTTAGAAACCTACTGGTGTATGAGTGTGCGTGAATGGGTGAATGTGAGGCTAATGTAAAGAGCTTTGAACCATGAAGGTGGAACAGAACTATAGAAGTGCAAAACATTTACCATTATATGTGGAAATAAATTGAGTTTCAATAAAACTATGTGTAAAAAATCTAAGGCAGTTTTTGTCTTCAGTTCAATATATGTTTTATATTTGTCAATATATGATCAATATATGATCAATATATGATCCCCTTTTCCATATATGGGAATATATTGCATTATATTTTTCCACATATTGCCATATATTTGTGTTTCATGAGGATAATCAGTGTTTTTTGGGCTATACCCTGGTCCATGTTTTTTTGGAACAATCCACAACCTTCTGCTCTTCTTCATTTAACTCCTTTTTTTCCACTCAATAACTTCCTGCTCGAAAGGTGACGATGAGAGAGAGAGAGAGAGAGAGAGAGAGAGAGAGAGAGAGAGAGAGAGAGAGAGAGAAATATATATATATATATATATATATATATATATATATAAATATATATTTGTAGAAGGCGAAAGGGAAAAGAGTGAACCAGCAGGAAGCATGCGTTTAACGGGAGGATGCCGACGCCCTCATCCTGTCGTGTGCCAGCGTGGTTCAGGTGCTCTGGGCCAATCAGATCCCTCCGCTCGTCTTACCTCAGGGCGTGCCAAAATTGGCGGAGTAGCTGCACCTTCCTTCATGACCCCCTCTGGAGGAAGTATAAAGTTTCTGGAAAGAAAAAGAGAGGATTTCAGTGGCTGCTCGTAACAGCCAAGTGTGTAGTAACACACACACACACACACACACACACAGGTTTCTATTGCTCATGAGGACCAAGTTTGTCATCATCACTTGTAGGTAAAGTAGCCATAGAGTAGTGAGTGTAAAGACACATAAAAAAGAAATAAAAACAATACTTTTAAATTAAAAATCTAGTAAATAATATTTGAAAATAATAAAATTAAATTAAATTTAATAATAAAAGTAGAATAAATGTTTAAAAAGGTACAAATAAGATAAATAGAAAAAGTAAACACATTTTTAAAATACAAAAATAATAAAAATGCCAAAAAATATTAAAAATACATTAATAATAATACTTAACTACATTTTTTCAATTTAGATATTACTAATTTAAGAAAGTAAATACATTGAAAACAAAACGTAAACACATCTTGAAACCATTTCCCTCATTCCTTATGGGGACTTCCATAATAAAAAAGTTAATGCATTTATAGGGACACCATTTGCTTGAATATACAGACTTCACACCAATTTAACCAACATTTATATTTAACCCTCATGGGGACCTGAATGTTGGTCCCCATGGTGTCAGAGGTCCCCATATTGTGACTGTATAAATATATAAATGTCCCACACACCACACACACACACGGTTTCCATGTAATCATCACTTGTAGGTAATATACATACATACATATATATATATATATATATATATATATATATATATATATATATATATATATATATATATATATGTATATTACTATACATATTTAAAAAATTGAAAAAATCTATATTTAAAAAACATTAAATTAAATACATTTAAAACAAAATAATTAAAAATGTAAAAACATTTTTGAACCTTTGAAAAGTACGTTTCACTTTTCACCTGTTGCTTATGGGGACTTCTAGGAAAAATACAAAAATATATATATATATATATATATATATATATATATATATATATATATATATATATATATATATATATATATATATATATATATATATATATATATATATATATACAGTATATATATATAAAGAGAGAGGCCCGCATCATTTGTATAAATGTTCATACTTAACACAGATTTATATATTACTAGTGGGGACCTGCATTTATCATTTATATTTAACTCTCGTGGGGACCTGAATTTTGGTCCCCATAGTGTCAGAGGTCCCCATAGTATGACTGTGTAAATGTATCAATGTCCCCATAAAGATAGGAATATACACACACACACACAAACATATATACATAACAGGGACATAAAAGCAAACAATGAATGAAGAATGTGTGAACTTTTATCTGCTGATTATTTCCTTTAGTTTTACGGCTGTTTAGGGACAAAGTAAAGCAAACAGTTCGGTTTACTGACTGGTTCTTGGCATTCCATAAGAGGATTTTATTATAGACCCAAAAAAAACACACAACAAACCCCACTTTGCTGTGTGTAACTTGGCACGAATCCAAACAAATGATTACCGTCTGTAAAATTAATTATTTCTGAGTCAAATGTTCAGATTTGCCAAAAAATGTACTGACATGCAACAGAGTATTTTCATTTGTGCTTTTCAAAAACAAGAGAAAATGTTAGAATTAGTGGTTTTCGTGTTCAGTCAACCACATGCAACAAAAACACACACACAAACACACACACACACACACACACATCTAATGAAGACTCAGTTTGTAATCATTTGTAGGTAAAGTAAAAAAAAAAAAAAGATAAATAAATACAATCATAAAATTCAATTCAACAGAAAAAAATAATAGAACAGTAAACACGTTTTAAAAAAATAGATATATACTGTAAATACTAAATTAAATTAAATTGAATGTATTATTAATAATAAAAAAATACATGTTGGTTCCAAGGCCCCAAATACTAACCCTCAAACCCTTTAAAAATGATACAAAATTAACAATTTTGTATGAAATATGTGTTAAAAGAAAATGTAGATGTAGACTTTAGCCCGTCCAGGCTAACACCAGCTGTTGTTAGTGTAGATACAAACACCACCACACTGGGTTTTACCTGTGAGAGCATGGATTCTGTCGGACCTGAATATTGTTAGCCTGTCCAGGCTAATGTCGGTGTCCGGGACAGAAGAGTTGATCCACGTCTGGGTGAGAATGAGGATGCATCAGTCTGGTGGATCATGTTTGGTGTTTAAATCTTCAGGTCCAGTTTGTTTTAAAGTGAGCGTACGTTGGCGAGCAGGACTGATGGAAGCGGCGGTTTGAACGGCTTAGCTGTTAGCTTAGCTGTTATTCCACCGCGACAACCGCACTTCTACCTCCTCCCGCGCCGCCTCGAACGTCTCCTGAGGTGTCCTCTGTCGGGGGGGGGGGTGGACTCCGCTGTAGGACGCTGGAGTAGACCGAGGTCACGTCTGTGTCCTCGCAGTCTGGTCCGGTCCAACAATTTTCCTTCAGCTGATGATAGTCTGCCTTTCATATACTCTTCTTGCACCGTTCTCTGTAATGAATGAGGGTCAAAGGGTAGTGAAAAGCATCATGGGTAGCTCCCTCATAGACAATGGGATGATAAGTACAGTATGTACATGACGTATATTTAGGTACATTACGTAGTTACGCATCGTGAAGACCCACTGCACACAACGAAGCAGAGAAGAGCAGACGAAGACCATTCTACATCCACTCCACACGCTCTTCCACTGTCCTACTTTTCTTTCTTGTTTTGTGAACATGAGCTCATTGTTGAAGACGACTCATATGAACATGGATTTGGTCGAGTGTGTGAGGAAGTGAAAGAATCTGCGAGAAGAGTTTGTTCCAAAACGAAAGGGCCTGATGTCGAAAAGGAGTGGAGATCCAGGTGGGACATTCTAACGCAGTGGTCCCCAAACTACGGTCCGCGGGCCAGATACGGCCCGCCTCCACATTTGGTCCGGCCCCCTGAACAATACCAGAGACCATTTAGATTTTTTTAATATGTGTGTATTTGTATTTGATAATAAAGTTGGACTTTTGCAGTAAAATGTTCCTTAGTTCTGAACTATTTTCATTATTAATGAAGCAGAGAGTGTGGGGTTGTCTCCAGGATTTGGTTCAGAGTGACAAGGTGTGGGTTGTGGTTCTGATTAAAGAACACAGATACAGATGTCCTCATTAAAGGTTTATTCACTGTGGTCTGTAATAATACAGTAACACTCAATATAACAATATATACATACAATAATAAATGAACTAAGACCGACTATATGAGTCACTCAGATGTATTACATGGGTCATAGAACACACAAATCACTCACAGAAATCACAGATGACAGCTAGCAATGCTAACTGCTAGCATATTATCGTATTAGCTTCAACAACACACCGGCGCTAAACAGCATTAGCTTATACAGTACAACATGCTAACATCTACCTGAACTGTACTGTGTTATTTATCTCACCTTGTGGCATCTACACACAGTAATAAACCAGGAATAGATGAATAAAAAAGAGAAAAAGAAGCCGAGATGGCGAACTTAGCACAGTTACCTACAACAATAACCGTTATTACATCAGTGGTGCGTTCAACAGCGTAGGACATTTGAAAACTTACAGAAAAAGAGTTATTCCTGAACAAATATAACCAAACAATCAAATAAACAATTAAACTGTGTGGGCTTTCTAACAATTAACTATTAGTAACTACTTTAACACAATAATTTTGACAGACTGCTCATATGAGTCATTTAAATCAGAGATTCTGCTCTAACAACTAAGCTGAACTTGGACCTGTTAAGATGAAGAAGTTTATGTTCTATGGACCTTTTTTCTGTGAAGAACCCACAGAGGGTTATTTATTTCATAAATAGTTATTATTATTATTATTTTGAATTTTTTTTTTGTTATTATTATCATTATTTATTTTCTGACTTTTGTTCTGTGAAGAATCCAGAAAACAATATTTTTTTTTATATTTAGGCACTCCTGCATTCATCACACTTTTTCTGTTACAAACTGTCCCTGGCCCCTCATCTGAGAAGGGAAAAGTTATGTGGCCCTCACAGGAAATAGTTTGGGGACCCCTGTTCTAACGAGTTTGTGAGTGGCCCATGAGTGCGTTAAAGCCGGAGCCGCGAGCCACCTTCGCCCCCTGACCCCTTACTGGCCGACCCAGAGCCGTTACAGAGCACCAGTGTGAAGGGAATTAAAGAAAGAAAAAAGACCCTCTGGTTTTTAACAAATAGAACGCTGTATATATATATATACAAACACACACACACAGGGTTACATTACTCATGAGGACCAAGTTTGTAATCATCACTTGTAGGTAAAGGGTCCATTGGAGAGTTGGTGTAAACACATTTTCTTTATTTTAAATAAATAAATAAAAATCAAATCAACACATCTTCAACCTTGAAAATATACCCGTTTCTATTTGCACCCGTTTCCCTCATGCTTCATGGGGACTTCAAGAAAAAACAAGTTAATCTGTTTATAGAACTGCCTAATTTGTATACATTTGCGTACTTCACACAGATGTGTATTTTATTAGTGGGGACCTATATTTATATTTAACCCCTTAACACCTGAATTTAAATATTAGCTGAAAAAATAGTTCCAATGTCCCCATGCTCCTCAGGTCCTCACAGCTGTGATGTCTTACTATCAACAAAAAGGAGTCATTCAATAAATGATACAATCAATCACACTGTGTGTGTGTGTGTGTGTGTGTGTGTGTGTGTGTGTGTGAGTGAGTGTGTGTGTGTGTGTGTGTGTGTGTGTGTTTTTATCAACAAATGCCAAAAACAGTGAATGATATAGGAAGCCCCCAAAACTCTTCTGGGGTAACATCTGACTGAACAACAGTAGGTAACTGGGTAATGACATGTTACTGTGGTTAAAGATGTTCAATTATACACAGACTAATATTGGATCAATTACTTTCTTTGATATGGATTGAAACTAAACCCAGTGAATCAATGTTTAATACAATCTGTTGAGAACTGAGAGAAGAGTAGTGATTTTAGTGAATTGTGGACGACGACAATGGATGACGGACCAAGTCCACAATGGCAACAGCTCATGGTGGATTTCCTATGGATGAACTAAAAAAGGACATTCTCAGTTAAGTGGATGTCATTACTTTGACCATAACACATACAATAGATACATACATATTTGCAACAGTAGACATTAATGGATTAACCCTCGTGGGGACCTGAATTTTGGTCCCTATGGTGTCAGAGGTCCCTACGCTGTGACTGTGTAAAGCGATCAATGTCCCCATAAAGCTAGGAATACACACACACACACACACACACACACACTTGTCCAAATCTATCCCTAACCCCTTGTATGCCTGGTTACATCCACCAGAACACCAGAGGAGCCTTGAAAGGACAAGATTAGCGAGGCATGTGTCTATTTGTGGCATCATTGTCATAGAGATAAAAGATCTCACCGTTACGCTCACACACACACACACACACACACACACACACACTTGCATGACCAACCATGCACTGCACTCATTATCATAACATACAGTCAGGGGAAAATATTTACCGATCCACTGTGGTCAGAACCACGAGATTCAATGACAGCAAACT
>CM035805.1:5966909-5981909 GCA_020466265.1 Siphamia tubifer
TGTTGTTTGGTCAGTTTTTCCAGTGTGTTCATTACAACTTTATTATCTATTATTCATCATGGGCCCAAAGAAAGTGATTCCTGGTCCATTAACAAACACTGAAGGTGAAAGTTTAACCCAAACCGGACCACAATTAAAACAATCACAATGATATGGAAATTATTTGCATGTCTTGTTCATTTTAATGGTTTAATAAATAAATTTCTTTGACTTTTAACACATATTCATATAAAATGTTTTATCATTTAAGAGGGTGTAGGGGGTAGTATTGGGGATCTTGGACCTTTTTGATGTAAATTCCGACTCTACTTATGAAAAAATCACGTTACGAAACCACTTCTGGAATGAATAAATTTCATAAATTGAGGTTCCACTGTATATTTTTTGTCTTTCTTTTATTCATATTTTGAATCTGTTTTGATTATGGGAGTCTCACAACCTCCATAATGTTTATGTAATAGTTTGTGGCTTTTAAACTATCTACACTCTACAAATCTACACTGTAAACAAACACATACGTTCTTATTCTATTTTTTTTTTCTCTGTCAAAGTCATGTCCATACAGCCTTAAACAGACAGGATAAGACAGATAAAAAGACAGATGATGTCCAGTCCATCTGCTCACATTATCTCTGTCCAACTTTTCCTGGTGTCTCTGTGGTGCCTCCAGCCCCCACAGGACTTATCCCCGGCACTGGCCTTGTCTTGACCCAGTTTAGGACCTCCATTCTGGCCTGCTGTGCCTGTTCTCTCCCCCTCCGTGTGGGGGAATGGAGACAGAATCCTCAGATTATGGGATGGTCTCTGAAGAGAGTGAAAGATAGAGAGTGAAGTGCTGTCCATTTAGCTGAAGATTATCCTTTAAAAGGAAGAGTGATGGAGGAGAGAAGGAGAGAGAGAAAGGGATGTGCTTAAGAGAGAGAGAGAGAGAGAGAGAGAGAGAGAGAGAGAGAGAGATAGTCTGAGAGAAAGAGTGCAGATGAATCATGTCCAGATAAAGTCTAGAGGGTTAATAAAAAAAGCCAGGAGAGAGAAAATAAACAACATTGAAATGTAAAATAAAAACAACATGGAGAGATTGAGCATGTACGTGTTTGCAATAGTCACAGTGCATTTATTTATTTTTAATTTGAATTAATTTTATTACATTTTTATTTAATTTATTACCTCCACAGAATTTATCTGTTTGTCTGTTTGTCTGTTTGTCTGTGTTCAACATAACTCGAAAACTTATGGATGGATTTTTATGACATTTTCAGGATATGATGGAAATGTGAACAGGAAGAACTGATTTAATTATGAGGTGATCCGGGGGGGTGGGGGGGGGCTACCTTGGTGAAGGTCTGCGCTCTCAGAGTGCTTTTCTACTTTGCATTTGTTTTTATTTGTCTTTTTAATTTTTTTATATTTTATGTTTTTTATTTATTTATTTGTTTATTTTTTTATATTTTATTTTTGTATTTTATTAATTAATTCATTATTAATTTTATTTAATTATTTCATCTACAGAAGAACGTACTAATCTGTGTCGTCACCACACAGCTGTTTTTTTCATATATTTTGCAGCTGTAATGGAGATGAAGTGATGCAGCGACAGAGAAAAGGTCAGAGATGAAGATAAAGAGGAGAAGAAACAGAAAGGATGAGGACAAGAGCTGGATTAAGCAACAAAAACTAGTGACTGGACCCACTGGTGTTCAGGCCCACTAGTGTTCAGGCCCACTGGTGTTCAGACCCACTGGTGTTCAGGCCCACTAGTGTTCAGGCCCACTAGTGTTCAGGCCCTTCTTCTTGTTCATCCCTCGAGTCGAGGATGACCAATGCCTCAGTTCACTTCTGGTGGGTCCGGAGATGGCTGATGAGGCCAATCCGGGCCAGGAATTCTCTCCCACACGTTGAGCACCAGTGGGTGGGACAGGTTGTGTTACTAGTAGTAGTCTTGGCCTTACGCAATGCACGCTTCTCAACTGCAGCGTTGATCCTTTTCTCTTCCGCTTTAGCAGCACCCGTATGTGTCAGCTGGCGCCACGCTGAGCGGTTCTGAGCTATGAGTTCCCATGAGTTGACCTCTATGCTCAGGTCCTTCAGAGATGTTTTGAGACAGTCTTTGAACCGTTTCTCCTGTCCTCCGACTGTACGCTTCCCCCGGCTCAGTTCTCCATAGAACAGCTGCTTCGGGATGTGCTGGTCAGACATGCGGCTGACATGCCCTGCCCATCTCACCTGGGCCTTCTGCAGGAGGGTGAAGATGCTCGGTATGTTGGCCCGCTGAAGCACTTCAGTGTCAGGGATCTTATCTTGCCAACGTATGTGCATGATACTCCGAAGGCATCTCATGTGGAAGTGGTTGAGTTGTCTGGCGTGTCGCCGGTACACTGTCCAGGATTCTGACGCATACAGGAGAGTTGTGAGAATGACTGCACGGTAGACCTTCAGTTTGGTACTGAGGCTAATTCCTCTGCGCATCCAGACGTTCTCTCACAGCCTGCCGAATGCAGAGCTTGCTTTGGAGATTCTGTTGGTGACCTCATCGTCGATGTGGACCACTCGTGACAGCGTACTGCCCAGGTATGTGAATCTGTCAGCGCTTTGCAACTTCTGGCCCTTTACAGTTACCTGTGCCTCCCTGTAAGGTTTTCCCGGGGCAGGCTGGTACATTACCTCTGTCTTTTTTGTGCTGATGTCGAGGCTGAAGTTGGTGCAAGATGTGGAGAACTGGTCTGGTTGTTTCTGCATCCCAGGCTCGTTTTCAGCATTTAACGAGCAGTCGTCCGCAAACAGGAAGTCTCTTAGGACAGTTTCCTTTACTTTGGTTACGGCTTGCAGACGACGGGCATTGAACAGCTTGCCATCAGTGCGGTATTTAATACTGATTCCAGGGCTGCTGTCATCGAACGCATCTGTTAACATTGCTGCAAACATCATGCTGAACAGCGTGGGAGCAAGCACGCATCCTTGTTTGACTCCTGTTGTTACTGGAAAGGGGTCAGACATCTCCCCGTTGTCGAGCACTCGGGCCAGTATGCCGTCATGAAACTGTCTCACTATGATGATGAACTTCTCTGGACAGCCAAATTTCTCCATGATCTGCCAGAGTCCTTCCCTGCTTACCGAGTCGAAGGCCTTTGTTAAATCGACAAAGGTTAAGTAGAGATCACGATGTTGCTCTTGGCATTTTTCTTGAAGTTGGCGTGCAGCAAAGATCATATCAACTGTTCCCCGACCGGCACGGAAACCACATTGGCTCTCTGGGAGCAGACCTTGCTCTAAGTGCCACAACAGGCGGTTCAGCATGATGCGAGCCAATATCTTGCCAGCAATCGATAGTAGGGAGATTCCTCTGTGGTTATCACACTGTCGGCGGTCTCCTTTCCGCTTGTATATATGGACGATGTTTGTGTCTCGGAAGTCTTGGGGTAATTTCCCCTCTTTCCACATGTTCCCAAAGAGGTGTGTCAGCTCTGAGAGGGTAGCTGGCCCGACTGCCTTGAACACTTCCGCAGGTATCGCGTCAGGGCCTGGGGCCTTGCCATTGGACATTGTTTGGGTTTTAGTAATCAGTCCGAGGCATTGACTTGCGCGAAACTTGGATTATAGTGAGGAAGGGGTGCGCGGGACTATGCCGACCGACCTCACTCTCTCGCCCCGGGCCTCCGGATCCAGTAGCAGGGCATTGCCGAGACGCCTGGGGGAAGAACGGGATGCAGGAGCTGCCGGACAGTTATCAGCACTAACCGACCGCCTATGGGGCTCCACTCCAGATTTGTCGATGGGTTGTCTCCCAGTGATACTAGGCAGTATCGGCCCCTCACGTGGTTTAGCCCGCCTGCTGAAGCGGTGTACCGGGGTGTGGCGCTTGGAGCCAGCACGTGAGAGTTTAGGGGATGAGTGAGGGCCGAGGTGCATGTTCACCCTACTGATGGTCGGTTCGGGTGCAGCAGACAGTCACCAAGCAAGCAAACCCCCTCTACCCAGAGCCCCCCCTACACCCCAATGTTCAGGCCCACTAGTGTTCACACCCACTGGTGTTCAGGCCCACTAGTGTTCAGGCCCACTAGTGTTCACACCCACTGGTGTTCAGACCCACTGGTGTTCACACCCACTAGTGTTTAGGCCCACTGGTGTTCACACCCACTGGTGTTCACACCCACTGGTATTCAGGCCCACTGGTGTTCACAGCCACTGGTGTTCACACCCACTGGTATTCAGGCCTACTGGTGTTCACACCCACTGGTGTTCAGGCCCACTGGTGTTCATGGCCACTGCTGTTCACACCCACTGTTGTTCAGGCCCACTGGTGTTCACACCCACTGGTGTTCAGGCCCACTGGTGTTCATGGCCACTGCTGTTCACACCCACTGTTGTTCAGGCCCACTGTTGTTCAGGCCCAATGGTGTTCAGGCCCACTGGTGTTCAGACCCACTGGTGTTCACACCCACTGGTGTTCACACCCACTGGTGTTCACACCCACTGGTTAGTGTGCTGCTGGCTGTCAGTACTGAACATATATTACCGGTGCCGTTAGCATACTTAAACTTTTTGTAGCCTTCATCCCAGTTACTGTCCCCTTTCACTAAGACAGTCTTCAGTCCTTACACGTCTATTTTTCAACAATATCGATTGTTACATCTGGCATGATGGACACACTGGTCCAACAGTTTGCCAACCCAAATGTTCACTGAAGCCAGTGATTGACAACATATGGAACTGTTTAACTTCCCTACACAGCTGTGCACACACCTCCACATCTGACTATTGTTGTTAAATCCATTCAACATTGTAGCGAGAATCAGCTTCCATTAAAGATGCCGACACAGTCTCTACATTTATAATGAGATTGAAAAAGTTCCTGTTTGAGAAAGAATATGGTCAGGTTAGTTAAAAATAGACTGGTTAGTCAAAAACAGACTGGTTAGTTAAAAATAGACTGGTTAGTTAAAAACAGACTGGTCAGATAATAACAGACTGAAGTCACAGTTCAGTCTAAGCTGCTGTAGGAGCGACAATGCTGGGGGAAGTACAGGCTAAGCCCCCCCCCCCCCCTCTTTCTCTCAAATCAAAATAAGATTTACTGGCATGTAATGAGCATATTATTGTAAATCTGCCAAACATATTTACAATAATCCACAAATAATATACACTACATACAGCTATACAACATTAAAAAAATCCCCAAAAAATGTAATACAAAAAACAAAACCTAAAAAGTATCTGCATAAGGAGCCATGGACAACAGGATCAGCAGTGACTCACCTGGAACTGTCCTTCAGGTGTCTTCTTTTTCCTTAGACCCTAGACGAGGGTCTAAGGACAGGGGATGCTTTGGACTTCATCTGTTTCTGTGATTGATTGTTTTCTCTAGGGCATTAACAGATATGTCAACTAGTCGACATGTCTTTCTGTCCCTCTCTCTCTCCCTCCCTCCCTCCCCTGCTCTCTCTCTCTCTCTCTCTCTCAGTGTGTGAACACAGTCAGACCTAAAGAAGCTGTGGCTGCTGCAGGTAAGACAGTTGTGGTGGACTAACAAAACAAAAGAGAGTGACAGACACACATCACATATAAGCAGCATCCGCTAGCTAACCTGAGTGAGCTTTTTTCCAAACAGGATGTGGACAGTGTGGTGTGCGTCTTGGCCTCTGACTTAAACTTTTTGCACTTAATAGAAAAAGTGAAGACCCGTGACAGACATGTGGACAGTCTGGTTTTAGAGCCATGGGTCCAGACTAAATACAGACATATGTTCACCTACTGATGATGTTCAGTTACATTTAACAAAAAACTCTTTGCTAACATTAGCCTTTGTTTTGCTGGGGTTAAAATGTTGATGCTTGTGTCCTGTCAGTGGACATTGTTACATTGCACTGAACTTTAATATAAGTTACTCATTACTGGACAAACGTGTGTCTGTGTTTTTTTTTTGTTTGTTTCTTTTTTTTAGCTGTGTGTCTGTGTTGTTCCTCAGCTGACAATGTGATGACATTATCACGACACGTCGACTCGACTCTGACTTTATTGACGGATAAGTCGACTTGAAAAAAACTGAAGTCGTTAATGCCCCAGTTCTGTCCAATCAACCCAGTAAAGCCCTGTGAGATGATGCTGTAATTTGGGACTCTATTAATAACACTGAATTGAATTGAATTAAATTAAATAGCTGAAATCAGATGTTTCACCCTGTTCCACCTAAACAGTTCAATAATAATAATAATAATAATAATAATAATAATAATAATAATAATAATAATAATAATAATAATAATAATAATAATAATAATAATAATAACATAATATATATAATTACAATTATAACATCCTGCAGTTGTCCTTAAGGCCTTGTGTCCACCGTCGCACAAGGGACAAAAAAAACCACAACAACAAAGTCTGACTGTACTCATTCATAAATTAACGTTAGAGTGTGTGAATGAACTGGGGCTGAGAGAGAGAGAGAGAGACAAAGAGTAAAAGAGAGATCAGTCCCCATCATTTGATTGGATCAGTGGTCTGCTAGTGTCCAATTATTGTATTCCCCTGGTAAACACTGGTGTTAACATGTCAACACACACACATACACACAGGTGTCTGTGCCTCATGAGGACCAAGTTTATAATCATCATTTGTAGGTAAAATAGCCATTGGGTAGTGAGTGCAAAGATATTTTTTTATTGAAAAAATACTGAAAGTCTTTTAAATAAATAAATGAAATAATGAAATCCAATACAAAACATTTGGTTAAAAAATACAAAATTAAAATGAATGGAAAATTGTAGTTATTGAAAACATATATCAAAAAATTATTTAAAAAACCCATAAAATATAAAAAAAGACAATTAAATCATTAAAAAACAAACAAACAAACAAACAAAAAAAATAATAATACATTTAAATAAAAGTAAGCAGAACTTGAAAACTTGGAAAAATACATCTTTTGCTTCACACTCGTTTCCCTCATAGTTTATCGGAACTCTTATAGAAAAAATCAAGATAATGTGTTTATAACGGACGTCATTTGCAAAAATGTCAATACTTCATAGATTTCACCTATATTTATATTTAAACCTCATGGGGACCTGGATTTTGATCCCCATGGTGTCAGAGGTCCTCATGATGTGACTGTGGAAACATATCAATGTTCCCACAAAGATAGGAATATACACACACACACACACACACACACACACACACACACTCCAGGGGACACCGTCCAGAGAATCAGATCACATCTTTTTGGATTTTTGGATTTGACATGATGTAAAGAGAGCAGTGGAATTCTTTATGACTGAAGCGATATATGTCCAAGGATGAACGAGAGGGGGAGAAAAAAAGGGTGAGTAGGAGAGACAAGGGAGGAGGTGGGAGGAGGTTGGAGGGAGGTTGGAGGGAGGTTGGAGGGAGGCCCATGTTAATCTCCTCATTTTCATTTCTCTTACCATGTGGGATTAGAATGATTTTATTTAAAGTGTCAGCTTGAGCTCCCGGATTGAGAAATCTGGATTTCATAGGGATTATTATTACAGAGAAAATGCACACACACACACACACACACACATATTTTTCTTCTCTGTCACTCACTAATGACCTGCTTGACCAACAAATGGTATTTATCCTTAAATTCAGTCTGAGGGAGATGAGCAGACATTATGATACACTGACAACCTGTGTGTGTGTGTGTGTGTTTCTATCTTATGGGGACATTGATATGTTTACACAGTCACACCAGGGGAACCTCTGATACAATGGGGTCCCCACGAGTGTTAAATAAAAATGTAGGTCCCCACTAGTAAAGTACAAATGATGTGGCCCTATAAATACATTAAAGGGACAGTTCAGTATTTTCTTTACTCTGGTGCAGCCACACTGACTTACCCCCCACAGTGTCCTGTGAGCCTAGTTCTGGACTGGTTTTGGTCAAAGTGAAAGTAGTCCCGGCAGGTTTCAATAAAATAAAACATGTTTTTCATCAAACCAGTGTGTGTTGATTTATTTGCATAACAAAACCATCATGGAACAAAAACTCACACCTCGTAATTACTTGGAGCTACTTTCTCTCAATAGCGATCAATGAGCTAGCATTGTCACTGCTAACAGCTGTGCACCTGCACATAGCAGCCGCTAACACTGACCAACAACTGATGAAAGTAGTTTGTTAAGGTTCACAGCTGTTAACAGTGACAACACGCATTGATCGCTATTGACAGAAAGTACCTCCAAGTAATTACGAGGTGTGTGGTCGTTTCTGTTCATTTTATTGAATATTTTAGTCATTTCCGTTCATTTTAATGAATATTTTTGGTCATTTTTATTAATTTTCTTCACTCTTTTGTTCCTCTCTGGTCATCTTTAACACCGTAAAACAACACTGGTCGACAAGTAAAATGCTTCTGGGATCAAACTAATGAAATGTCCCCACATGTGTGTTAGTGATAAAGAAAATGAAATGTCTTAAATGCTGTTTGGCTCAAGTTTCCAAGATAAGTCTAAGGTAAAAATGTAAAATTTTACTTTTCATTTTAACTGAACATTTTAGTAATTTTTAAAATAAATTTTACTAAATATTTTGATCGTTTTTGCTCATTTTAATGAATATTTTGGTAATTTTTGTTCATTTTAATGATTATGTTTTTCATTTTTGTTTATTTTATTGACTATTTTTGTAATTTTTCTTGAACTATTTTCTTATTCTACACATTTGTTCTGGTCCATTTTGTGTGTGAATGTGTGTCGTGCGTCTTTTTTGTTCATTTTACTGAATATTGAGTTCATTTTATTGATTATCTTGGTCATTTTTGTTCATTTTATTGATCACTTTGGTATTTTTTAAAAACTATTTTCTTATTCTACTCGTTTGTTCTGGTCCATTTTGTGTGTGAATGTGTTATGCGTCTTTTTCTATGTTTTTTTTTTTGCTTGAACTGTTGTGTCGTGTGCACTTTTTTGTTCATTTTACTGAATATTTTGTTAATTTTAGTTCATTTTATTGATCACTTTGGTATTTTTTTTTTAAAACTATTTTCTTATTGTACACATTTGTTCTGGTCCATTTTTTGTGTGAATGTGTCGTGCGTCTTTTCTAGTTTTTTTTTTGCTTGAACTCAGACTGAACGTTGTGTCGTGCATCTCTTGGTTCAGGCCAAGTGAAATGAGGTGAACAGACTCTAACCAAAGCTTCATCCTTCTGTGTGTCAGATTTAACATCTAATCTACATTAGGATAAGGCTTTCACCACTCAGGGAAAAAAAGAAGAATAAAAAGCACCATCACCTTTTCATCCTAGGGCCAAACCTTTTATTCCGCCTCTTCTCATTACATTAAAGGATGAGGGAGGCCGTGCAGTGGCTGAGCGGTATTTAAAGACACCATTCCCTTCATCTGTTTAATTTCTCTTTATTTAAGAGACTCCCTCCTCCCTCCCTTCGCTGCACCCTCCCTCTGTTTAATTTCTCTTTAACTAAAGACTCCCTCCCTTCATCTGACTGATTGATCTTTGTTTCACTGCAAATGACATGGAAGAGTTAGTTACTGCAGGGTCCCTAATCCAACTGTTCTAATGGGGACGCGGCATCTGACTTTGGCTTTACATCTGAAACAGGAGACTGCATCCTTTAGCAAACTATATACATATACACACATTTATATATATATATATATATATATATATATATATATATATATATATATATATACATACACACACACATATATATATATATATATACACATATATACATATACACACATATATTTATATATATATATATATATATATATATATATATATATACACACACACACATATATATATATATTAAAGGGATACTCCACCCTCAGGCCACATCCAGTGTGTCCCCACTGTTCCCAGACCTAAATAAGTGTGTGGAAGCATTTTCCTGGTGACCCAGTCAATGTCCGACTATATAAGAACTGACCACAGGTTGTATTCCTACACTAACTGGATTCTTGTGTCGTCAACTCAGTATCTGGTCTAAAGTGAATTAATGTACTTGATTTTGTCTCCTCGTTACTTTCCACGTACTGGACATTTACTTCCAGGGTGAATGATGGTGAATTTATGGTACAAAGGGCTCGTCTTACTCATTTGTGTATGGGAACTATTTTTCGGTGCGGAGAATTACAGCCGACGTACACCAAGGACCGTCAGTGAGAGCCTCATTTGTAGTTACACAAACACAGCTGTGCATCCATGGTAATATTTCAGCCCATTCAACACAACACTAACTCTTTGGTTGGTTCTCCACACTGACACCAGTTTGCATTTGTTCTGCCTCACACATCTGGATCACTTGCAGTAACAGGATCCTCCAGTGTTCTCTGCTCCAAAGCTCATAACTCCTCCTGTGTAAATACGGGTTCAAAAAAGTAGGCGTCGGCTATGTTCCTCCACACCGAAAAATAGTTCCCATTGTCACAACCTGGCTCTGGGCCATGACAAAAACGGAGTAGACACGGCGCATTTAATTAAATTATATTTATTGTTAACTAAGGTGAACAACAAAATAGTGAAAGATGGGATGTGTTAGTCAGTGACATCAGTAGTGTAAGTGTGGATGTGTGTGAGATGGGATGTGCAATGTTGTGTTGTGAAATCAAAATACAAACACAGCCAAAGGTTCTGCAGCGCCGGCGGAGAAGAGAGAAGAAGAGAGCGTTCAGAGTCTGAAGAGGTTGGAATTTATAGTCCGGTAGGAGCACCAGGTCCAGGTGACTGCAATCTACAATCCTCTGCTCCAATTGGAAGGAGAGAAAAAAGGCAGCATCAGTGGCAACCAACCACCACTCTAACAGGCAGGGCTGTCACACCATACACAAATGAGTAAGACTCCACCCCCAGGCCACATCCAGTGTGTCCCCACTGTTCCCAGACCTAAATAAGTGTGTGGAAGCATTTTCCTGGTGACCAGTCAATGTCCGACTATATAAGAACTGACCACAAGTTGTATTCCTACACTAACTGGATTCTTGTGTCGTTAACTCAGTATCTGGTCTAAAGTGAATTAATGTACTTGATTTTGTCTCATTATTACTTTCCACTAACTGGACATTTACTTCCAGGGTGAATGATGACGCAATTCACAGCGCAAACTGCTCGTCTTACTCATTTGTGTATGGGGACTATTTTTCGGTGAGGAGGAACATAGCCGACGCACATCTTTTTGAACCCGTATTTACAGAGGAGGAGTTATGAGCTTTGGAGCAGAGAACCCTGGAGGATCTGTTACTAAGAGTGATCCAAACGTGTGAAGCAGAACAAATGCAAACTGGTGTCAGTGTGGAGAACCAACCAAAGAGTTAGTGTTGTGCAGAGGTGCATGGGCGTCACACCTGTGGGGGATGGGGGTGTTTCGTCACCCCCACTTCTCCACCCAGATGATTTCATAGCCTCCACTTTTTCCAGAGTTTATATATTGTATCGTTACTGGATCCAGGAAACAGACACAGAGTTGGTGTCACCTACTTTTTATTTCAGGATAAACAGTTACTGTCGTCACAATCACACCAAACAAACATCAATAACATTTCAGGGCTGTTACAATATCTATGGTTTAAACTGTTTACCCGCCCGGGCGGCACAACAGCATATGTAAATGAAGCGCACCTCAGTTCAGCGGTAATGTAAACAGCTCTTCTTCGTGGTGTTAACAAACAGTTATTAACCAGTAAGTAATGACAAATGTTACTGTTGTTAAACTAAGTTAATAAACTATGTCTTGTTCTGTGACATTTACACTAAGACAGTGGTTCTACAACTGTTTTCACTGATGTTCCCCCTGAGGAACATATTTTTAGTCGTCTCCCCTGACATGGACAAAACATTTTTGTAAGAAAAAAGAGGAACAGTGTCTGTAAAATCACTGTCTGATGTTTTAAATCCAAATTTATATCAGTTTTTTTAATCTTGTCATTTATGTTATTATTTTCAGCCATATATTCCTTTTTATATATATATATATATATATATATATATATATATATATATATAAATGTGACCATTAATAGATAATTGTTCGTTAATTTTCCGATAATAGATTCAGAATATTTTGCTCATGGGCCACAGCCTAGAACCCCCCCCACATTTTAAATGGCTGTGACGCCCCTGCAGAGGAGCACAGAAGAGGACAGCTGTGTTTGTGTAACGGTATACTGTATATGTATTTGTATTGAACAGACGGGTTCGGCTGTTACCGAACAAACACAGTCAGTTTGTATTTGACCATGTGACCTTGTTCGTATCATACAGAGGTGACGGTGACTCGAGGTGGAACAACACAGTTTACCGATACTTCCTCATACATGATGCGGTAACGAGGCGTCTCTGATTGGCTGAGAATGCGTGAAGGAACACTCCCCCCCCCCTCACTCTGTGTGTGTGTGTTTACCTTTACCAGAGTAACATCTCGCTAGGTTTCGTGTCATCGCTTGTTTAGAAACTGTTTGGGAAATAAACGAGACACATGAACCACTTTGATCCGCCAGTGCAGCAGCTACTGTGACGCCGTCTTCTCTTGTAGATGCTAATGCTAATGCTACTTCAGATTCGGTTTAACACCACGTGGGTGACGCTGTCCCTGTGATGTGTAGTGGACAGACGTGCCACTTTCATATTTTTTTTTATCATCTCCTGTTTCCTTCTTCCTGTTGTTAACGCAGTCGCATCTTCTTTTCATTTCTTTATTTATATTTTATTTACCTACATCTTTAAAAAAAAAATCATTAATTTATTTCATTATTTTTTTTAAATGAACTTTTTTTATTTTTTAAATGTATTTCATTTATAAATTCTATTTTATTATTGTTTTTTTTAAAACTTTTATATAATTAATTAATTAATTAATATATTTATTATTAATACTTTTATTGAATTATTTTGTAATTTAATTTAGTATATATGCTGCAGTATAAACATTTAAAAGAGCAGGTCTGGGGGAAGTAGGTTAAGCAGGACTGGATCACCTCTGACTGCTCTATCTAACAGCTTAGAAGAACTAAGAGAGAAGGGGGGGGGGGGGGGGGGGGGGGGGTTAGGAGTAGAGAATCTTCCAGAGGACATCTGTCACACTGAACATCTTTAGAGCTGCTGTTTTCCAGCTCGTCCTGTGACCCTGACATTCTACTGCATGACTGACTGACAACCAAGAGTTTAACACAAGAGGACGTGTCCCAGACCACAGAGAGACCACCTGGACCCCCCAGGAACAGAATATGTACCAACTAAAGTCAAAATGTCACATTTTACCTTTTATTTTACTGAATATTTTTGCAATTTTTGTTTATTTTACTGAATATTATTGTCATTTTTCTTCATTTTACTGAATATTTTGTTCATATGTCTTAATTGTAATTAATCTTTTGGTTATTTTGGGTCATTTTACTGAATATTATTGACATATTTCTTCATTTTACTGAATATTATTGACATATTTCTTAATTTTACTGAATATTTTTGTCATTTTTTAAATTTTACTGAATATTTTGTTCATGTTTCTTAATTGTAATTAATATTTTGGTTATTTTGGATCATTTTACTGAATATTATTAACATATTTCTTCATTTTACTGAATATTTTTGTCATTTTTTTACATTTTACTGAATATTTTTGTAACTTTTGTTTATTTTACTGAATATTATTGACATATTTCTTCATTTTACTGAATATTTTGTTCATATTTCTTAATTGTAATTAATATTTTGGTTATTTTGGGTCATTTTACTGAATATTATTGACATATTTCTTCATTTTACTGAATATTTTTGTAATTTTTTTTACATTTTACTGAATATTTTTGTCATTTTTTAAAAATTTTACTGAATATTTCTGTCATTTTTCTTGATTTTACTGAATATTTTGTTCATGTTTCTTAATTGTAATTAATATTTTGGTTATTTTGGGTCATTTTACTGAATATTATTGACATATTTCATCGTTTTACTGAATATTTTTGGTAACTTTTGTTTATTTTACTGAATATTTTTGTCATTTTTCTTAATTTTACTGAATATTTTTGTAATTTTTTCTTCATTTCTTTGACTATTTTTTTGGTCATCTTTAACACCATTCTAGAAGTAAAATGCTTCTGGGATCAAACTAATGAAAAGTCCTAAATGCTAGTTGGCTCACATTTCTAAGTGTGGGGTAAAAAATACAAATCGTTACTTCTCATTTTACTGAATATTTTGTTATTTTTTGTTTAAGTAATTTCTTATTCTTCACATTTGCTGCTTGTTGTGGTCCATTTTGTGGATTTCTGATCATCTTTAACACTGTAACACAATAACATGCTTTTGGAATCAAACTAATGAAATGTTCCTACATGTGTGTTAGTGAAACAAAAGTCAAGTCTTAAATGTTGGTTGGATCAAGTTTCCAGGATAAGTCTGGAGTCAAAATGTGAAATTTAACTTAGATGTTATGGAACATTTTGGTCATAATGCTTCATGTTACTGAATATTTTGGTCATTTGCATTCATTTTATTAAACATTTTGGTAATTTTTGTTCATTTTACT
Organism: Siphamia tubifer; assembly: GCA_020466265.1. Classification (NCBI taxonomy): domain Eukaryota; kingdom Metazoa; phylum Chordata; class Actinopteri; order Kurtiformes; family Apogonidae; genus Siphamia; species Siphamia tubifer. The sequence continues at coordinate 5,981,429 of CM035805.1, forward strand.
GAATATTTTGGTAACTTTTCTTCATTTTCCTGAATATTTTGTTTATTTTATTGATTATTTTGGTCATTTTTGTTCATTTTACTGAATATTTTAGTCATTTCTGTTCTTTTTATTGAATATTTTAGTCTTTTCTGTTCATTTTATTGAATATTTTAGTAATTTTTGTTCATTTTATTGAATATTTTGGTAACTTTTCTTCATTTTCCTGAATATTTTGTTTATTTTATTGATTATTTTGGTCATTTCTGTTCTTTTTATTGAATATTTTAGTCTTTTCTGTTCATTTTATTGAATATTTTAGTAATTTTTGTTCATTTTATTGAATATTTTGTTCATTTCTGGTCATTTTTCACACTGTCTAATAACACTGGTCTACAAGTAAAATGCTTTTGGAATCAAACTAATGAAAAGTCTTAAATGCTCAGAATCCTTTGTAATAAAATGCCATACGAATCCTGCTGCTGGTTTCTTTTTTTTTTTT
>CM035805.1:5986909-6026909 GCA_020466265.1 Siphamia tubifer
AACAATTCTTATAATTGCTATTATCACCTACGACCAAAAGTTTTTGAGATCTCTGGAGGTCAAAGGTGACATGTGGCAAAATTAACACTGTGTGTCAAACATAGACATATCACATTATAACTTAATAAATACTGCATATATTATCATAATATTACACACACTGATGCATATTATATTTATGTTCAGTTTCAGGCAGTAATATATATATATATATATATATATATATTATATTTATAGTCAGTCTATGGAGAAATATGTTTTAGTGTCATAAGGGAAGGGTTAATGAATTATGATGAAAAATCTGTTTGGGAATAAGAAGAAGTCTTCTAAGTATTTTGTAAATGGTAAAATGGTAAATGGACTGCATTTATATAGCGCTTTTCCACCTTCATGGTGCTCAAAGCGCTTTACATTAGCCTCTCATTCACCCATTCACACACACACTCATACACCAGTAGGTTTCTAAGGTCTAAGGTGAGTCCTACTGGGGGCCTAAGCCAGGGTTCAGTGTCTTGCCCAAGGACACTTCGACATGTGGACAGCCAGAGCTGGGACGCGAACCGCCAACCTCCCGGTCATTGGGCGACCCACTCTACCAACTGAGCCACAAGCCTTGTGCCTTGTGCCTTGAGCTAAAGGCTGCCTTTGTCAGCCTTTAGCCTACAACTTTGACTTCAAAATAATGATGCATTTCTTATCTCATATTTATGACTTTTATCTCAGATTAGTGACTTCTAATCTCAATTTGGATGTTTTATCACATATTTATTACTTTTTATCTCAAAATTGTGACTTTTTATCTTATAATTTGGACATTTTATCACATAATTATGACAATATATTTTTCTGTATATTATATACATATATTTTTATGTTAAATTTCAGGCAGTAATATACTGATAGTCAGTGTATGCAGAAATATATTTTAGTTTCTTAAGGGAAGGGTTAATATAAAGTTAATTTTATGATGAAAAATCTGTTTGGGAATAAGAAGAAGTCTTTTTTGCCTTTAACAGGAAAAAAAGAAAACCTCTCCAAAGGGATCCTGGGCATTTTGTCAAGGGCTCTGTTACCAATCGCCATTGTACAAAGACCAACATAAATAGCAGATAAAGCGCAGTAAAATGCGTCCCCTCAGAAGTGGCACAAAGACGTGAGTGTGTCCCCAGGAGGGTGATGGTAACCAGCAGCAGCAGCAGCAGCAGCAGCAGCAGCAGCAGCAGCAGCAGCAGCAGCAGCAGCAGCAGCAGCAGCAGCAGCAGCAGCAGCAGCGTTTACATATGAACAGTGATCTGGCAGGTTGGTGGCTTTGATGCTCCGTCACCCAGCAGGTCGGGTGGATCCATCCCCAGGGCCGTAACGCTTTCTGGGCTGGCCCGCCTGGGTGACGGTGGGCCCCCTCCCCACCCGGGAAACCTCCCCTGTGCCCGTACCCACCAGATGGCCTCAAAGAGGGAGCAGAGACACCAGGCCAACATCCAGATCCCAAACAGAGGAGCAGAGGAGCAAATGGTGTGTTAATATTTCATACAAACACTCTGACTCATCTGCAAAAGACGAGACGGACGGCGCTCAAAGACGAGTCTGTGTGCCACGGCCTGTATTACTATCTTGACGGGGACATTGATGTGTTTATACAGTCACACCATGGGGACCTCTGACACTATGGGGACAAAAATGTAGGTCCTGATGAGGGTTTTATATATATATATATATATATATATATATATATATATATATATATCTATATATATATATATATATATATATATAGTAAAATAGAAATGATTTGGCTCTGTATAAATACATGAATTAGTTTTTTTCCCAGGAGTCCTTATAACGTATAAGAGAAACAGGTGTGAAGCAAAACATGTATTTTTCAAAGGTGTGAAGATGTCTTTACTTTAAAGGAAAAAAAGTTGTTTTAATGTTTTTTTTATGTATTCATTACACACACACATATATATATATATAAATATGTATACATATATATATATATATATATATATATATATGTGTGTATTTTTTATATACTAACATATAATAAAATACATTATTTTTATTTATGTTATTTATTTCTATGTATTTTATTGTTTAAATTATAATTTATTTCTTTTTAAATGTTCAAATTTGTTATCTTTTTATTTTATTTACTTAATTACAACTTTGCGAGTGTGCATGTGTGTGTGTGTGTGTGTGTGTGTGTGAACATTGATATATTTACACAGTTATTCCGTGGGGACCTCTGACACCATGGGGACCAAAATTCATGTCCCCACGAGGGTCATGTAAAAATGTAGGTGAAATCTGTGTGAATTATGCTAATTTATGCAAATGATGTTTCCTATAAAGACATTCGGGTTTTTTGGAAGTTCTCATAAAGAATTAGGGAAATAGGTGCAAAGAGAAAATTTTTTAAATTAAATTCAATTAATTTTATTTTTATATATTTTTTCAATGTAAATTTTTTGTGTATTTTATTTTTTAAAAGATCTTTACTTTTACATGTATTTTATTTTGTATTATTATTTTGAAATGTATTTTACTTTTCATTGAATTTAACGTTGCTTTTCTTTCTAGCAGCAAGCCTTGGTTTTGGGTGAGTAATGTCACAGTGTGTGTGTGCGTGTGTGCGTGTGCGTGTGCGTGTGCGTGTGTGTGTGTGTGTGTGTGTGTGTGTGTGTGTGTGTGTGTGTGTGTGTGTGTGTGTGTGTGTGTGTGTGTGTGCAGAGACATATCATGCTATAACTCAATGAATACTTAAGATATCACCATGAAATTACATGGACATATACATATAGTTAATGCGCATCAGGTGCAATGATCCTAATGAGTAAAGGTCAAAGGTCAAGGCCACACTTAACTAAAAGTTCAAAATCTTATTATCAGTTATAACTCAAGAATGGAGGGTCACAGAACTTTCAGATTAGTACCAAACGAAGATTTATACAATTCTCATAATTGGTGTTATCACCTACGACCAATAGTTTTTAAGATCGTTGGAGGTCAAAGGTGACATGTGGCAAAATTAACTTCTGTAACAGTGTTTGTGTCAAACATAGACATATCATGCTATAACATAGTATTACACACACTGACGCATATATACATACAACCAAATTATCAATATTGTAAAAGGTCAAAGGTCAAAGTCACATTTATGAGAAAGGTCAAATCACATTATTGACTCTGGTTGTCATAGAAACTAGAGATTGGCTCAAAATAGGGGTGAGATTAGCCATTCTGTGAATACTAGTTCAGTCTTGTTAGCAGTGACTCAGTCCAAACTGTTTCAGAATGATTGTGATGTTCTCAGTGTGTGTTACGTTCTATTGAAATTAGGTTCATCTTCTACTTTAACAGGATGTTGTCATGTGACTATTACTACTATTACATTGCCATGTCGATGCTCCAACAATATATTGAGCAACTTTAGGAAGAAAATCCTCCATTTCAATAATATTATGCAGCTTCTTTTGTGGTAATTCAACAACACACACACACACACACACACACACACACACCTGGCCAATTACTCCAGCAGCAGATCCTTCCTTAAGCTTGTGCTGTACCTTGTGAGCGTAACCTGCACACTAATAGCCCATAACCTCTGTACAGATCAGTAGAGGTTATGCTATTTGCTGCTTGGTAATTGCCCTCTTCATCAGTACCCTGTCTGCGCAGGCAGCGACGCGGCCAGCCCCGGGGTCCTCCTGATGTCATTAATGTGTGATTAGGGCCGGTGGGGAGCAGCAGTTAGGAGGTTAAAAAGCCTCTGACAGCCCTCATCATCAGCGAGGAAACCCTGAGACTGATGCAGGAGCGGCGCAGATGGGCCAGAGCGAACGGCTGCCAAAGCGCTAACACGTTATTCCTCCTCAAATCCAAAAAAGGGAAAAAAAAATCAAGCCTCACTAATAAATGCCACTGACACATGGTTACAGGTACACACACACACACACACACACCTGCAAACACTGGCTTTTAACAGAACAACTTTAATATTTCTACTTTTACTCATTCCATACGTTCACATCGTGTTTTTTAATTCAGAATCATTTATTTCCCAATAAAATGATTCAGAATTAAAGCTGTTTACGTTGACATGCTAATTCCAAATAAGTATTTACATGGGAAACAGGTTTATTCCGCACTAGTTAATTGGGTTTAACCCTTTGTTGGTCAGCTCAACCGTTTGGTAGAGGTAACTTTGGACCTTGATATCTAATCTAAATTTAATTCCTTTGAAACCAAACTTTTTAGGCAGTCAATTCAGGTCATGTTAGTATATATACCAACAAGGAAGAAGATCGTAACCGTGACAACACCTCTGCTATGATCTTTTTATTTGGACACAAAATTGCAGGAAAGTTTGGTTTTTTTTCATTGTATTAACTTTTTGAGACTATTTTACAGAAATAATCCACTTCATGTTTCAGAAATACTTTGGTATTCATGTAATTATTTTTTGAAAACATGCTGAACCAAATGGTAGAGATGGTCGTAAAGGGTCGTGAAATGCTAATGCTAATCACTAATGATATAAACACAAAGAGTTAATACATCTAATTTGAACCAAGTCACAAATTATGTTGGTAAGATTGGTGAAGGAATAATGTTTGACCTTCAATAATTAAGTGAAATTTAGGGTCAGTAACAAACAAAAAAATTATATGTTTTATGGTGGAAAAAGCAAAAAATAAATAAATAAATAAATGAATAAATTTTATATATATATATATATATATATATATATACATATATATATATATATATATATATATATATAGAGAGAGAGAGAGAGAGAGAGAGAGAGAGAGATTTTTATGGTGTAACCAACAAAGAGTTAAGAGTTGGAGGTACAGAGGGTTCTGATTGGACACAAACCCCGTGTGACATTTTTTCAACATTTACCAGAAGAAAAAAATCGCGTCTACTTCCTGTTTTGTCGAGTACTCTTTCCATTATGTTTATTTCTTCCAATTCTCCAATCAAATACAGTGGTACATCAACTTACACAATTAATTAGTTACAGAAGTGTTTCGTTTCGGGAATTTTGCGTAAATAGTCACATTTTATAAAAGGTCTGATTGGTTCCAAGGCCCCCAACACTACCCCCTAGACCTTTTAAAAATGATAAAAGTGGAAAGATTTTGTATGAAATATGTGTTAAAAGTTACAAAAAAAACAAAACAAAAAAAACAATATATGAAGAGTTCATTTGCAAAAACAGATAACTCCATTTTTCTTTTTTTTCAGAAAATTGCATTTTTTACTCTACATTCCAGGTAATACTCATTGATTTGATATATTATTTATTAAATTTAATGGATCTTCCCAAATGAAATAAATAATATATCAAATGAATCAGTATTATCTGTGGAATGTAGAGTAAAAAAAAAATGACATTTTGTGAAAAAAAAGAAAAATGGAGTTATCTGTTTTTGCAAATGAACTCTTCATATTAGATGTCATTTCTTGGTTTCATCAGTAAAGTATTTTCAGTTACTCAACATTAACCCTTTAAACTTCCACTTAATTTCACCTGTAATCAGTTTCTGCTTTTGTTTTTACTATAACAACTCTCCCAATTGTTTTTATAGAAAGTGTTTTGTGAGTCTTTCTGTCTCTACTGTGTGTCTACTGTGTTCTCATTACTTGTTCTGTTTGTGTATTTAAAAGGATGAATGTGACTAATATAATAACAAAATACAGAAGATTATCTGAATAAGTAAATATTCAGCTATAATGTAGAAGGATGTAAAACATAAAAAATATAAACTATCATGATTAGGAGATATTATCATATTAAATACTGTATTTGTAGTAAATATAAAGTGAATATAAATATAATTATAGTTAGATTGTGTGACGTAACTTATGAAACAATGTCTATATAAATGATTGTACTGTAGATGTCTTACATAAAGGATAAATAGATATAAAAAGTGTGTTAAATCATAGAATGTAGAAGCTGAAGGGGGAGGAGTTTATAAGATGGATGGATGGATGGATGGATGGATGGATGGATGGATGGATGGATGGATGGATGGATGGATGGATGGATGGATGGATGGATGGATGGATGGATGGATGAAAATTGAGGTAAATGTTTTTCGTAACTTTTATTATTATTCGTTAGCTGTGTCTTTCGTAGATTGAGGTATGATTATCCTTAACTTCGCTGTGACTCCAACACTTACTACGTATACAGTCTCGGAAAATGTTCCTCCGCTAATGCTAGCAGAATATATGCGTCATCAACATCATCGAAATATGTACGACATCGCGACAAGAACAGGAGCGTGCGCAGAACGACAGGAACAAAGTTAAAGCAGAACTAACTGTTTACATGTGACAGGAATGATCTTATTCAGAATTAAAGATGTGGTTTTTACCTCTTCACTGAAATTTAATTTCATTTATTTGTTTACTCGAACAGGTAAAACAAAATAAGTAAAACATACAAAGAATTTAAGCAGAAATTAAAACGACACCTTTTTCACATACTACATAACTATACCTTGTTCGAAAGAGTGTAGGATGAAGTTAACAAAACTTATATAGTCCTTGACACCTGTGGTTTATAATGTGGTAAAAGGTTAAAAAAAATGGTGATAATGTAACTTTTCTCACAGTATAATCTATTATTACATCATCAGTTACTATATAACTGAGCTCATAATGTAATATATAATAATAATAATAATAATAATAATAATAATAATAATAATAATAATAATAATAATAATAATAATAATAATAATAATAATAATAATAATAATACATAATGAACTTTTATTACATTTACGTTATTACATCATGTGTTTTTACAAAGTACTGTGTTTTCCACACTATAAAGCCCACTGGATTATGAATGGTTTATTTTTTAGGTGTTTTTCTTTTCATATATAAGGCGTACTGGACCATAAGATGCATTAAGCAAAAGAAAACAGTCACAATCACTCCCAACCTCCCAACCAAATTCAAACGTTAAAAAAGTCAAAATTATGAAATAAAAGTCAACATTATCAGATAAAAAAAAAAAGTCAAAATCATGAAATAAAACTGTCACTAAGCACAACCATATACTATATAAGGCGCACTGTCAATGAATGGTTTATTTTTTAGGTCTTTTTTAAATATGTACTGGACTATAAGATGCATTAAGCCAAACTGTCACAGTCACAATAACTCACAACCTTGTTGAATTGTAACACAGAACAAAACACACGCTTATTCTGCTAAATAACACTTTTAAAAAGTCCGCATTATGAGATAAAAACTAAAAATGATGAGATAAACAATCAACATCATGTCATAAAAAGTGAAAATCATGAGATAAAAAGTCAAAATTATGATATACAAAGTCAAAATCATGTCATGAAAAATCAAAATTCTGAGATAAAAACTCTAAATTATGCGATAAAATGTTAAAATTATGAGATAAAAAGTCAAAATTCCAAGTCACTCAGATCAGAATGAATCCATATATAAGGTGCACTGTAGTTTATGGAGAAAATTTCAGTTTTTTTAAGTGCGCCTTATAGTCCAGAAAATACTGTAACAGGTTTTGAGTGATAGCTGTTAGCAGAGACTAGCACAAAATATTCATTAGAGCTAATTACAGATAAACGCCTTCTCCCCCCCCTCCCCTCCCTCCACCCCATTCCTTTAAACTTAATGACACTGATTAGGTTTGAAATGATGTGTTGGTCTTGGGAATCACACGCTGACAAGTTAAACTTGACACAAGCAATCTAAACTACAAGCCAAAAGTTTCAGCCTCATGCTCCATCATGTCAGGGCTTTAGGATTCCTTTAAGTTGTCATCTTTAATACATGAGACCATTTCCAGCCCCGACTGCGCAACAAAGTCATTAGACTGGGTGGAAAGATGAAATATAAATCAAGCGTCCCTCTTTGCCCCCTCCCCAGTGAACAGGTGGCGGAGTTGAATGAGAGGGTGCACTAACTTGGCTGTCAGCGTGTTTTCCAACAGAACCGCTGCCTTCTAAAGCCAAACCACCGTGAATTATACATCTATGGCAGTAATTCTCTCAGAGGAGAGTGGGAGAGAAAGTGAGGAGGGGGGAGGGGGTGTGTGTGGTGGGGGGGTACGGGCTAAGAGAGTTAGAGAGATTAATGGCTGAAGCGGTTGTTTTTGACGCAGCGATCCTTGGCTCCGCTTCCCGCCCGCCGCTTATTGGCTTTTCAGAGCACATTTATTTATTTCGTTAACAAGAGAGAACAGCCACGTTGCTGTCACTTTTTTGGCTCGCTCGGTGCCACAGCAGACTTGTCATCTCCTACACCATGGCGTGCGCCTTTGAACCCTGCCATGGACTACAGAGGGAGAATATTAATAGTGCAACAAATAAGACTTTAAAAATAGCAGGGTTCTGTCAGAGGCCAAGTGTCACTGACACTTTTTGTCAAAGCAAACTTACCTGTTGGAGAACAAAATATATATATTTATATAAAAATGTTGCTGGGGATAAATACACACTTTCATATGTTTTACAATCCAGCTAATATTTGAAGGTCACCTGTTCTTTTTACCTTTTATTTCAGCATTTTTGGCCTTTTATTTGACAGTGAAATATAGAGACAAACAGGAAGTACTGTTGAGACGCATTTTGTAATAAATGTCGAAAATGTCATTTTATAATAAACTGACGTATTTTGTAATAAACATTGATAATGTAATAACTTTTTCATTTAATTTTGTAATAAACTGATATATTTTGTATTACATTTTGCTGCATTATGTAATAAGTTATTACATTTTGAGAAGATAATTAGAAAATGTAATAATATGGTACATTATGTAATAATAAATCTAAAGCATAATTTGTTAATTGTATTTTACTTTAATTTGACTGTGCATTTTAGGCTTCTGCTTGTTTACAGAGCTGCTGTGAACAGATCATTTATCCACTAACGTTCATTTTAAACAAATATGAAATTGTCTCAAAAAAATAATGTTTTTGTCCAGTCTAGATGTGGAATCATTGTACTGATCATCTTTACACTGATTGACTGGTGATATATCCATCAAACATCACCCCCCATGTTTGACACCTGTGGTTTATACTGTGATAAAAGGTAAAAAAAAAAAATGGTGATAATGTCACTTTTCTCACAGTATAAACTATTTTTACATCATCAGTTACTATATAACTGAGCTCATAATGTAATGTGTTTTAACATTAGGAACATTTATTACATTTAAGTTATTGCATCATAAGTTTTTACAAAGTTTATTTAGTGGGTGTATTTTCCGCACTATAAGGCGCACTGGATTATGGTTTATTTTTGAGTTTTTGTTTTTTTTTCATATATAATGCGTATAGTATTTTACTTTCATTTTGAACATCCATTTTAGGCTTTTGCTTGTTTATAGAGCTGCTGTGACCAGATCATTTATCCACTAACTTTCATTTTAAACAAATATGAAATTGCCCCAAAAAGGTTAAACAAACAACAACATTTCTACTTCCAAAATATATCCGTAATTTCAAATTGTCTGTGTCTAATACAGTATGTCTAATTACCCGCTAAGCCATGAACTATTTGGAATGTTCGTTGAGTTTTAATACCACACCAAAAAACCACCTGCTGCTGCAAAATAGAATAAATTATTACATAATGTGGCAAAATTTATTACAAAATGCAGTTTTATTATAAACTGAAATAAAAATGTTATTACATTTTGGACGTTTATTACAAAATGTGTCTCAACAGGCCCTAACCACTGAGTTATCAATTCACTTATGTCTTACAACCTTTTATTCCAGTTCACGGCCGTTCACACCGAAGGCGACAAGAGTGAACTGAGCGACCAGCTGACATTCATTGTCTATATCCACTGGTGACGAGGAGCGATTCAGGTGACGGTGAGCGACGAGGAAAAGCACCTAGCACCTATAGACGACACCTGTTTCCCTCCAAAATAAACTCCTGCTTATTTGTCAGAACAAATAGATAAAAACATAATAATTAAATATGACGATCTTATTACAATCACATGTTTATAAGTCGTTCATTATCATAATCACTCAGTCGGTCATTAATTATATAGTTTAGATCAATTATTACAGTAGGTCTTATGAAAACAACAATGACTATGCCTGCAGCTTGAAGCCCCGCCCCCTGGTCACTTCCAACACTCATGTAGAACTGACGACGTCAACTGATCGACCAGCTGACATTCATTGTCTATGTCCACTGGTGACGAGGGGACATTCAGGCGACAGCGACGGTGAGCGAAGAGGAAAAGTTGAGGAATTTTAATTTTATGCAAATGAGGAGTGGCACGACCACGGCAGCAGCCAATTGCAAGCCGAAATGGATTTTCAAGACTGACTGTGATCAGACTGAAGTAACACTGGAACCAAACATCATCAAAGCAGAGCTGCTGAAACAGCTGCTGAAATTCCCAGTGGACATGTTGTGTTTTCAGGACGTTATGGACCCAGAAGGACTCTACGTTTATACAAAACATATTCTGAAGTAATTCATGAAGAGGGGAAACTAAGTCATACATCCAACACCTGTCGACGACACCTGTTTCCCTCCAAAATAAACTCCTGCTTATTTGTCAGAACAAATAGATAAAAACATAATAATTAAATATGACCATCTTATGACAATCACATGTTTATGAGTTGTTCATTATCATAATCACTCAGTCGGTTATTAATTATATTGTTTAGATCAATTATTACAGTAGGCCTTATGAAAACAACAATGACTATGCCTGCAGCTTGAAGCCCCGCCCCCTCATCGCCTCCAACGCCCTTTGTAGAACTGACGACGCCAACTCAGCGATCTGAGCGACCACAGGCGAATCTGTGGCATTCGGTGTAAATGCTCTTTTAGATTTTAATTCACTTCATGAGCTTATGTACAGTAATGTCAATATGCAGACAAGTATTAACATTTACTAAAAAATGTCCTGGCTATCTTGCTAACAGACAGACAAACAGACAAACCCCTGTGTTCCAGTATTCATACTGTCATGAGGACATGTACACACACTAGGGCATTAACAGAAAATACATTTGGAGGAGTCGACAAGTCGCATGTTATTCTTTCTCTCCCTCTGAACTTTAATATAAGTTGCTCATTGATGGACAGACGTGTGTCTGTGTTTTTCCTCCGCTGACAAAGTGATGACATCATCACAACCTGTCGACTCAACTTTGACTTTAGTGATGGATAAGTCGACTTGAAAATAACTAAAGTCGTTAATGCCGTAACACAGGAAACTTTCTGTACTATTTGTGACCCGCCACCACGAAACCAGGCATAAGTCGCGCTGAGCCGTTCAGAGCTACAGCCAAATTTAGGCTGGAAGGTGATTTGTTATTAGTGTTTACACCTTATCAAAAAACGGTACCTTAACACCTCTATGTTCAGTTCCTGTGGTCATTACATTGAAATCCAATCAATAAAGGTGTTTATTGAGTCAATTATTTAAGCGGTGACAAAAGTTCAGGTATTGCTGAGCAAAGACAAAGACGACTTCCACCTCTTTTCGCCGAACAAAACGATCTCCGTTCCGTGGGTAAACACCCAAGTGTTTGGTACGAGGTAAAAGCTTATATTGAATGCTCTGTCCAATGGTGTAAGCCAAATGATTATAATACGTCACACTTCTGTCCTATTATTATAATATATAAACCTTCTGTGACATGTCCATCAGAGTGTCCTTTAACATCTGTCAACAATTTATGTCAATCGGATACAAATTATTATGCGTTGCTAAGGACTTCCTACCCCAAAACAGTCCAAAACTTTAACGGACAATATCTAAAAATATGCAAATTGTAAAATATGTCCAAATGTGGATATTAAAATGACCATAACTTTGGTTCTACTTGTGATAGAAACATAATTTTTTCACCATCTTAAACCTTAGTTTCCACTCTACCAAGATACACACATAACTCTGTTTGGATTTACACACACTTATGCCTGGTTTACTGGTGGTGGGTCACATTTGTCAGGTAGGTTCTGTTCCAAGTCCAACACTGGATCTGATTCTGCGTGCCATACTGACCGGAAATTGCATCAGAAACTGCGAAAAATAAATAATTTTTCTGACCAAAATAGATGCTATTTTTTACAGTGTTCTTCGTGAATATTAATCTCCAGTTCCTCTGGAGAATGTGTTGTCGCCGACATCATCAGTGTGTTTGTCTGAAAATACACTGGTGTGTAAAACCATTTATGTGTCACGTTATTACAATGTAGCCGAATGTTTGTCTGTAAAGTTTACCTTCTACATAAAGCAAAGTTGGTAGAGTGGGTCATGCATTAACCAAAGGGTTGGCGGTTTGATTCCTACTCAGTCCATTGTGTCCTTGGGCAAAGACACTTCCAGTGTCACTCACACTGGTGTATGAATGTTTGGTGGTGGTCAGAGGGACAGTTGGCACAAAATGGCTGCCACACGTCTGTCAGTCTGACCCAGGACAGATGTGGCTAAATATGTAGTTTACCACCACCAGAGGGAACATGTGAGAGTGAATGAATAATGAATCACTGTAAAGTGCTTTGGGTGCCTCAAAAAGTGCTATAGAAATTTAATCTATTATTATTATTATTATTATTATTATTATTATTATTATTATTATTATTATTATTATTATTATTATTATTATTATTATTATTATTATTATTACATTAATAAGTGACTGACCAAGTGTTTGACAAACTACTCAAAAACTCTAATGCATTATTGATTTCAAAGTCATCAGTTACAATATGACCATTTATTGGAACATAAGTTACTCCTCTGTAATGAATCCATCCACCATGTTTTTAATTCAGGCAGTTTCTCATGTCACTTCTTCTACATAGGTAATAATATATATATAATATGATAGCTGTTAAGTACGAAAAGTGGACGTTACTCCACACTTAAAAATGGTGGCATTTGACGGTGTCCGTACACCTCCGTACACAAAGACAGTGCGGAAAGGGCGGTAAATACGGATATTGAAAACAACCAGAACCTCTTTAGCAAACGTCACAACTTCTATGAAACTGAGCATGCTCAGAAGGAGCCTATGGGTTTGGAGAATGGGACAATACTGGGCAGAGTTCAATGAGTTAAGAATGATTGTTAATGACATAGTTCACAAATGCATGAAGTGTCCCACACCCACACACCCACACACCCACACACCCACACACCCACACACCCACACACCCACACACCCACACACCCACACACCCACACACCCACACACCCACACCCACAATCTGATATGAACAGTCAATCCATGGACTAATCTGTAATACTGGGCAGAGTTCAGTGACTTAACAATGACTTTTAATATATCACTAATAAATGTGACCCTCCAGTATAAACCCAGTGGTTCAGTCACAGCAGTTTTTCTAACTTTAGCCTCAAATATATTATATGGGTCAAAAAGTTTATTGATAAAATCCCAGTAAAATGTCTTCTGAACACTTCTAACTATGAGTGTTTGTTAAATTCCTAGCGTAACTTCTTCAAATCATGTCTTTTAGGAAGAACAACAACTGACTCTGACAGTAATTAAGTCTAAAACTAAGACAAATCGACTCCAAACACGACTTTCCTTGGCGCTGGCGTTAGGTATTTCCCCGTCATGTTTGGTACCGTTGGAAAGATGGGGATTCCCTCTAGACAACCCTTAAATAGAAATCTATGTAATTATAAATTTGAACCAATGGGAGGCCTCAGAACAAAGCCTTCTACACTAAACTAAAGCCCTTGTTGCTATGGCGATGTTGAAAAACGGCTTCTGATTGGTTGAATTAGTGTCACACAAACATTTTTAATAAACTTTAAGATAAATATAAAATGTTAATTTATGAAATTTGACCCAAGTGACTGGTTTTGTGCTGGAGGGTCACATATGATCCTTTTTTCCTTCTGTTTATGGGTTGTCAACAGGTGTCAATTATCAGATACAGGAGTTTGTACATTTTACAATCTAACACAGGGGTGTCAAACATGCGGCCCGGGGGCCACATCTGGCCCCCGGGATAAATTAGTGAAATACAAAAATGATCGTGAATGTATTTTTGTAATGTTATTTTATTTTAGGTTTCACATATAGATACAAATGAGTCGCATTAGTGAAATACTATCATAATAATCTATAAATATTCACAACTCTACATTTTGTTCATTCTTAATTTAAACATTTTCATATAATTTTACTTTACAATAAAACCAACTGTCATTTCACAAAAACATGAATAACCTGAACAAATATGAACATTTAGAAATGTCTGAAGTGTAAGTTTAACAATATTCTGCCTGTTATTAAATGTTTTGTGTATTTATAGATCCACTAATAAATCATCTATACGTTATAATTGACGTGTAAATGATAAACTGAGACATAATCTTGTTAAAATTGCATTTACTTTTCTGAAGACGTGTCATTTTATTCATGTTATTCGTATTGTTTTAAAGGACAGTTGGTAGATGTGAATATTTTCATCATATAATTTGACTTTTTTTTTGCTCTAAAACGTAAAGAATTGACATTATTTATATATTATGTTATTATTTTAGTGGTTACGGCCCACTTCAGATCACATTTGGTTTAATGCGGCCCCTGAACTAACATGAGTTTGACACCCCTGATCTAATATATACTCCCAACCAGTTAAAATAAAGGAATTGAGTGTGTGATGTAAGACAAGACTATGACTGAGTACAATCTGATATGAATAGTCAATCCATGGACTAATCTGTATTCAACCTCCCAGGGGAGTCCACACAAAGGCTCATCAGCGGCTTAGCCAATAAACTTATTCAAGTGAGTTTCAACACAGCGCGGTATGTTCCAACATAATCTGTCCGGGAGGTCGTGACCTCCAGATCCCCTGCCTGCGGAATAAAGAGGACCTCAGGCCGGGATGACAGGAGAAGTCTTCCAAGGAGTTCATGTTACCACATGTCATAATAACAAGAAGCTACTGTTCCCCCGCCAGGCTCCTTCCCCCTTTGTCTTGGAGGGGCTCTGGACAGAACGCGCTAGCAGAGCTGAAACTGAATATTATCATTGGGGGGAATCTTGTTTCATGTTACTGAGCAGCTACGCTAGCTTACTGCGCTGACGGGAACACTTTCTGCTTCACACACACACACACACACACACTCGTTTCCATGTCTCACGAGGACCAAGTTTTTTTAAAAATAAATTAAAATATATGAAAAATAATACATGGAGTCTATGGGTGTTTTCATCTGATGTCAGAAGATCAAATGAAATTAATGAAAAAAAAAAAAAAACACCTGATACTAATATCACCACTGATGTGTTTTAACTGTTGACCTTGACCTTTGACCTTTGTAGCTCAAAATTTATTGTTTTTTTTCCTAGGCTCATTATCAATCATCTCTGAAAGTTTAATCAAAATCCATCCATATTTTTTTTTATCTTGCTGACAAACAAACAAACAAACACGAGGTAAAACATATAACAACATATAAAACATTTTTAATTACTAAATAATGTTTAAAATAATATTAAACTAAAGAAATGAAATAAATTAAAAAATGATATATTTTAAAAAATGACTGAAACCAACAAAAGCTAAATTAAACAATGACCGCCCCTCAAACACATTTGACCCCATTTGTCTTTTCTCTGATCACTGTCAACACACATGTTTGGTGACTACGACCTTGACCTTTGACCTACATTGACCTACACCAAAATTTAATGGGATCTATTTTGGACCACCTCACACCTTTTCTGAAAATTTACAGGAAAATTGCTCCAAACAAACTCAAACACAATCGTCCTCTCCCTCAAAATCATGAGATAAAACATTAAAAATTCCAAGTCATTAAACACAACCACAATTAATCCATATATAAGATGAACGTTTGGAGGAAATCAAAGTATTTTAAGTGTACATTCTAGTCTGGAAAATATGGTGTGTATATATACATACACACATACACAAAAGGTGTGGTTAAAAAATGTTTTTACATTTTTAATTATTTTGTTTTTAATGTATTTAATTTAATGTTTTTAAAATATTTTTTTCCATTTTTAATATATATATATATATACACACACATCCCTTTCCTCACATACCTTATGGGGACTTCAAGAAAAAGCAAGCTAATGTGTTTATTGCTATGTGTTTATATTGCGTACTTCACACAGGTTTATATCAGTATCAGTATAATTCTATAGCACTTTACAACATATAATCAAATCAAAGTGTTTTCCATCTAAAACATAAGTTAAACACAGAATAAAACAACCCAATAAAGTACAATTTAAAAATGTAAAAGAAAAATAAAACAATAACAAACATAAAAAGATTTTTAAAACTACCACCAGTTTAGCATAAAAGTGACACAGTCTAAAAATTTTATATTTTACTACTGGGGACAGGGTTCATACACACTTTAACCAATAGTTTTCGGCAAATTTCCATGACTACGTACCCCTAAAAATTAAAATACTTTTTATCTCATAATTTTAACTTTGTATCTCATAATATTGTTTTTTTTTTACCTCATAATTTTGGCTTTTTTATCTCATAAATGTGACTTTTTGTCTCATAATTTTGGCTTTTTTATCTTATAATTCATAAAAACCATTCATTGACACTTCACCTTATAGTCCAGTAAATACAATAATTCCATCATGTGTTTCAGTCTAATATATGAAGTAACTGTAAACTATTGGGGCAGGGTCCTAAATGGACATTGGTAAGAACATAGTAATGGTCTTCACTGACTTTTTACTTTGTTTTACTAGTACTTTTTGCAGTTACTGTACAAACATCAGACCACAATTTTCTCCAAAAACACAAATATATGAGATGAGATATTTTATTACATGACAAAGAATGATTTGAATGTTGAAAAAAAAAACACAATAACTAATTTTGGCCCAAAAATGTAGTTTCTGTCTTTTTGCTTCATAGGACAACGTTCTCCACACCTGTACAGTCAACACAAGCGTTGGGCCTTTTACCCCCCATCACCCCCCCCCCCCCCTCACCCTCCATGGCGATTGAGAGGTCAATATCTCACTTTACCGCCAGCTACACTTTCCTCTGTCACTCACAGCTCGCGCTCCATTCAAACAGCAGGTTAGCCCAACAAAGGAGACCGCAGGGGAGCTGCCCCGGCCTTCTGCTAACACACACAACCCACCCGCACACACACACAACCCACCCGCACACACACACAAACACACACAACGCAGACTGTGTGAGCCGCGCCGCTGCTCCGAGCTTGACGGGCGCTTTGTGCTCGTCCGTCAGCCGGCCCCTGGGTTCTGAAGATACCTTCAGTCACCAAAGCCGGCTCCCTGAAAGGAGGGATTCACACAGCTCTGAAATATTGATGCCAAGAGGGCACCTGGAGCACAGCGACCTTTTGACCTCTCCCTTTGGATTCTTAGAGAGAGACAGGAGATTTAAGGGCTCTACATGCTCTCCACGCAGCATGTCGCTGTTAGCTTGTAGCGGATATTTGTCATTTATGCTAAATTTTGCAGCGCGGGGAAGGCGAGGGTTGTTTTTTTTCTTACTATAGCGACGCAAACTCGGCTTCTGATTGGTTGAACATCAATGCTAGACCGAAACACAGAAGTTGGAGTGGAGAGATAACGTAACAACCTAACCCTAACGTGAAATTATTTTTCCTACTTTAGCAACAGCACTGTTAGCTAAACTGATTGGTCTCAAAACGTAGAAGTTGGAGAAGAGAGATTAAGGTTAAGACGACATGAAATAAAGTTTTTATTCATTCATTCCAACTACTTTTTAAATTATTAATCACACATTATTATGCAGTGTAAAAAAAAACATAAAAATCCCTGAAAAATATCCATCCAAAACTTTTCCAGATTAGTGTGTGTGTGTGTGTGTGTGTGTGTGTGTGCACATTTCCTCTTTTCACACTCTAGCGTCACCAATTCTTGACAGATCATTTTGAAATTTGGTGTTTACATGGAGACGGATACAAGGATGAAACAGACTGAACTTCAGCCAAATCGACACTGCTTCTAGTCGGACGCCATATTGAATTTTCACATCAACGTCACAGCAGATATTTGCTGTTTTCAACATGTCGTCCACATCTCAGAAACAGATAATGATATATTGGTGATTTAACACGGTAATGTGTGGGGTGGGACAAAAAAATTAACATATTGTATCAGCATTTTTTGTTTTATCATTTTTAAATGGATTTTTTTTGTTCAAAAATCTTTTTTTTTCATATTTAAATTATTCATTTTAAGCCAGGTGGGGAAAAAAATTACCACTTGTAAAGACCGTAGATGAATGTATGAGTCACTCAGATGTATAATATGTGTCACAGAATACACAGAAATCACCTCAGTGAAGGCACACAGATGACAGTTAGCTTATTATGGTATTAGCTACAACAACACACCAGCGTTAAACAGCATTAACTTATGCACAGATAAACAATACACTATGATAATATCTATTCAACTGTATTGTTATTAATCTGACCTTGTGTCATTTACACACAGTAATAAACCAGGAGGATATGAACTAGAGTTGGAAAAAAGATGGTGATTAGCAACAACACGCTAATTCTAAACACGGAGGTGGTGCGTTCAGGACCGTCATAACATCTCTGGTGCATTCAACAATGTGGGATATCTGAAAGCTTTGATGAGTTGTTCCTGAATAAACAATCAACAACAGTTAAAGTGTGTGGTGTTTGTAACAGAAGGAAGAGCAGAGCTGGACATGTACACTTTAAAGTTCACTTTATTATAAAGTCTGTTCATTTAAAGGCTCCTGTTTGTGTTGTAAACATCCTCCAGCAACTACTCTTGTATTGTTTATCGCGACCTGATGATGTCATTCACAACAACCAATGTGCGTGACCCACCGACTCTACCGGGCCACTCTCGAATACCTACCCTCGAGCAGGAACTCTGTTGGTTCCTGTAAAAGTTCCGGAAGGTGTCTCTGTTGGAACGGCCCAGTCAGTGAAACACATGCATACCCTGAAGTTCCTGTAAAATGGCCCAGAAGTTCTGACAGTGGAAACTAGGGCATTAACGAGTCAACTTATCTGTCAATAAAGTCTAACACGAGTCAACTAATTGTGATGACGTCCTCACATTGTCGCAGAGAAACAACACAGACGCAGAGCTAAAAAACAAAAACAAAATCATGGACACACACATGTCCAGTAATGAGCAACTTGTATTAAAGTTCACTGCAACGTAACAATGTCAACTGACACAAACAGCATTTTAACCCCAACAAAACAAAGGCTAACGTTAGCAAAGAATTTTCTGTTAAATTTAACTGAACAACATCAGTAGGTGAACATATGTGACCCACCACCACGAAACCAGGCATAAGTGTCTGTAAATCCAAACAGAGTTATCTGTGTAGCATTCAAATAAATCCTGGGTCCTGTTTTTCCAGATATGTCCATTTCAATATTCGTTCACGACCAAATGTCACATGTTAGATCTAATGTTAAATATGAAGCACAACATATTGTGTGATTTAACTAAACATGTCATTAACCTGCTTTAAGGTAAAGGTCATACATTTACCAAATATACCATTGGGTTGCCCCGTGTCTGCGTGGGTTTTCACCAGGTACTTGGGTTTCTTCCCACCATCCAAACACATGCACTGCTAGGATGAACTGGAGACTCATACAGGGTGACCTCTGACCCCGCCTTCACCCATTGGAGCTGGATTAGGCCCCCAGTGACCCCTGTGACCCTAGTGAGGATAATATCAGGTTCAGATGACGAGACGAGACACTTAACGTCACATGACATCAAAATGTGACGTCATGGAGCCTATTGGTGTTATCTCATCTGATGTCAGAAGGTCAGACGAATGAAAAAAAAAAAACACCTGATACTATCTGGTCTGAGATATCACCACTGATGTGTTTGAACTGTTTACCTTCACTGTGACTTTGACCTTTGACCTTTACAGCTCAAAATGTAATGGTTTCGTCTTTGACTAATTATCAATCATCTACGAAAGTTTCATGAAAATCCATCCGTAACTTTTTGAGTTATCTTGTTGACAAACAAACAAACAGACAAACATGAGGTATTAACATGTTTTAGATATTTCCCTCTTCCACATGATTCAGTTTAACCCTTTAACTCCTGAAACTTCAGCAGTTCCACAGTAAGACCAATTAAAATAAGCAACAAAATGAATAAAAATGAATAATAAACTGACAAAATAATTAGTAACGTGAAGAAAGTAAGACACAGTTTATGTTCATTTTGTTGCTCATTGTTTATTTTTCGACATCTTTCTTTCACTCCATTTGTGTCTTACTTTCGTCATGTTACTAATTATTTTGTCAGTTTATTATTCATTTTTGTTCATTTTATTAATGAATTTGGCCATTTTTGTTCATGCTGTTGCTTATTTTAATTCTTTTTTTTTAAATGTGGAACTGTTAAAGTCTCAGGGGATAAGGGTTAAACTGAATCATGTGGAACAGGAAAATGTCTAAAACATGTAGGACACCGGCCCTAGGGGACTGGATTTGGACACCCCTGGTCTACACTAAGGAAATGTGTCTAATCGTGTCAAAATATAGACAAACAAATTGTTTACAGGCAAATTGGAGCTCTGTGTAAACATGTAGTTGAATAAAAGTTCATGCAGAAATATGTAAATGATCTGCATTTACGAGTAAAACGTCAAATAAAAACATCCAGTGGAGCAGAGATGGAACAGTGTTAGCCTTTGACTGGGACAGGACAGAGCGATGCAGTGATGAGAGAGAGAGAGAGAGAGGGAATGGATCGGAAGTTTGACATTCCTGTGGGCGATGTGTGTCTCGTCAGTGAACGCGCTTGGATTCCTTTAACGGGAGTCGATACCCCCTTCCGCTTCCCAAGCACTCACTGCGAGCTGAGCCGGGGTAATGCCATTGAACAGGGACAATGGGGCCTCTTAAAAGGCAGCTTTTAACTGGGCGTGTGCACATGGATATCAATACAAGCCAATAGTTTTCCATGTAAGAAGATCAAACGCACAGACACTGGGTTGAATTGTCAGTGAAGAAGCAGAAAGATAAATAAATAAATGAAAAAAAAAAATGACTAGAGGGAGTTTATTTTAAAGACTGGAAAGTGTTTCTGTTTTTGCTGTGGTACAACATACAAGCATTCTCTCTCTCTCTCTCTCTCTCTCTCTCTCTCCCCCTTTACCCCACCTCTTTCTCTTTTTCCCTCTCTCTCTTTTCTCTCTCTGTACCCCCTTTTCTTTTTGCTCAGACACACATGCTTCAGCGTAAGCTCTTCAAGTTTAAAGCCTGGGTTTCAAAGGCGCTGGGGTGTCTGTATCACTGCGCTTTAGTCAAAAGGACCAGCTCTTAGGAGATAGAAGGGACATCTGAGGCGAGAGAGAAGTGGAAGACAGAAGCAGCCCAAAATGAAAGGAGGGCTGGAGAGACAGAGGGCGAGAGGGAGAACCAGAGAAGGAGAGAGTGGTAGAGACAAGGGAAGAAGAAAAGGAGGGGCGGGATCGCACGCTTTCAACTGCCTTTTGTGGGCCTCTCTGCAGATGTCACCAGCTGTTCCCCTGCACGGAGGCTTCCAGAGCGTGGAACATCGCCTCCGGCCCCGTCCTCGGCCACCTTTCAAGTGTCAATCAGACAGGAGGAGGGGTTGGAGGGGTTGGTGGGTGGGGTGGGCGGGGGGGTTGCGGTGACTGAGGACTGAAGGGGTGGAGGACCGAGGCAGGAGAGTGAGGTAAAGCAAAGGGGGCCAAACAGACTGCATGATGGGCTTCGGTCACTGTCCTGAGAACAGTGCCAGAGATTCGCCATTGATTTAACCCCCCCCCCACACGCACACACACACACACACACACCCCTCTTCAACCCGCTCAATAACGGAGAGAGGATAGAGAGCCAGCCGTGTGAGGCGTACAGACAAAAGAGACCCGTGGGCAAGGTTAGCTGGAGATCACACGGCTGCTGAGGCTAGTGCTACCGTTAGCCGCGGTATTAGTGATTAGCTATAGCTGATGTCCCCGATTCAACCCCCCCCCAAACCAACACCACCACTTCCCCCCTCTCTATCAGGGCGCCTTGGTTCAACGCACGCAGAGCCGTGAGGGTGACCTACCATTAGATGTGGCGGGACGGGTGGGGGGGTGGGGGGGTCGGTGGGGTTGAGCACACGCAGCTGTGAGTGTAAGAAAAGTTGTCATTGGAAGTGAACAAGCAAACATAAAAGAGGCGGTGACATATGGCGTGATTGACACTGAGACAAACAGCGTCTAACGAGGAGGAGAAGGGACGCTTAACACCGTTTAACCTTGGAGCGTCTCGTCAGCTGACATAAACTCCAAGACACTTTTATTGACCACATCAATATCTACTGTATGTGTGTGTATAACCTTCTGATCCAGTCAGGGATGATGGCGCCCAAATCTGCAGCACGCACTCCTTTAATCATGTGGACAGGGTCAGGCGTAGAAACACCGTAGACAGGAAGTTAAAGTAGAGCGGCGTGTTAAAAAGCAGAGTTCAAAAGTGGGAGTGAATATAAGGTGTAAAGAAAAAAAAATATAATAATAGATGTCACTGTTTATGTAATGTAAATAAATAAGACCTGAGTGAGACTATCTGTCTGTCTGTCTGTCTGTCTGTCTGTCTGTCTGTCTGTCTGTCTGTCTGTCTGTCTGTCTATCACATCCTTCTACTTCCGGTCCATGGGTGCTTAGCTCGCAAAAAAAATTGAATGGGAGTGAATGGAATAATAATAATAAATATTTGATGTGTCATAGACAGACCACCTGTTTATGATGGGAAGCAAACGTGATGTTAAGTTTTATGTGGGCTTAGTACACTGAAAAAAGTAAAACATTGCATCAACTTAAAAATTCTTACTTAATTTTGCGTTTCCATCTGATATTTTTGACTTTTTATCTCATAATTTTTACTTTTTATCTCATCATTATGACTTTTATCTCATAATTTGAACTTTTTATCTCATAATTTGAACTTTTTATCTCATCATTATGACTTTTTATCTCACAATTTGAACTTTTTATCTCACAATTGGAACTTTTTTTATCTCATTATTTAGACTTTTTATGGTCACACATATGAAAAAGTCGAGTTGAGTGAACCCAATTAAATTGCATAGGGTTAGGGTTATTTTAATTTAATTTAATTTATTTCACTCAACTACCTGTTTTTATGTGTGACCTATTGAAGAAGAATTTTTAAGTTGATTCAATGTTTTATTTTGTCAGTGTAAGAGACTACAATGCGTATGTGACGTCACACAGTCCAAATTATTGACAGGTTTTACTCACAAATGAATCAGCCGTTCGTTAACAGAAGCAGGTGAAACACATCAATAATTATCATTTATTATGAGCTACAACATGTGTGTGATTCAGGTCACATAACAAACCAGATACTATTTTAACATTTTATTTACCATTGAATACCATTCATTAATTTTACAATCTCAGGCCACATGAGCCTCCTGGAAGGGGCGGAGACTACATCTGACCTAAATGTCTTAATAAAAGTACATTGAACATCCATGGGGCTGGTCTCTTTTTGAAGCTGACACCCTCATTTTTTCCAGTACAGTCAGAGCAGAGTCCTGCACGGGTTCGGGTACCCGTGGGTGACCTGTGGGTGAACCGCAGATTTTCACGAAAAGGGTGAAAAATGTTGTGCTGTGTCGGAGACGGGTTCGGTTCGGGTCGGACGTGGGTGATCATGGGTCTAATTTGCGGTTCATAGGTTAAAAACTGTTCTTTAGTTTGGACTTGTATAACTGCCTCCTGTCGACTTCCTTCTTGATGCATTTTTCAAGTGTGTGTGTGTGTGTGTGTGTGTGTGTGTGTGTGTGTGTGTGTGTGTGTGTGTGTGTGTGTGTGTGTGTTTGAGCTCACGAATAAAATTTGTCTATTATTTGTCTGCTACTGTTTAATAACATTTTTATTTGGCTCTGCCTTGGCTATGTCATTGTTCAGTATATTCGTGGCAATAAATGTTTGTATTTAAGTTTGGCTATCTGACATTTTCTTCCGGGTTCGGGTCAGATATCGGGTTCATATATAGTGGGTCGGTTCGGGTGCGGATTTATTTAATTTTTTTTCGTCGGAAAACGGGTCGGATACGGGTTTGAACATGACGGTTGCGGTTTGTCAAAATCAGAACCGTGCAGGACTCTGAGTCAGAGTCCCTCTCACTGTTACTATTTTAGGTTGAAATAGTGAAATAAAATAAATTTGTATCTCGCCTGATTTTTTTTTCGTCAGTAAAACACCTGCGTCTGCACAGTGAGACCTGATAGGACCACAACAGTAGGTCTGACCTAGTTCACATGAATGGATGTTTGGCATATTTTTATGAGAGGATGTGTCCAGGAACTTTCCAAATATGTCACACCTGAACACTTTTGGTCACACTTGAATAAAAAGGCGATTATTCTTGAATGCTTCAGTGTACGATTATCGATGAGGACTTTATGGAAACATTAAACTCTGGGGCGTCCTATGACAAACTCAGATTCACTATAGCCGCATTTCAATTACCCTTGGAAAATACCCTCGCAAAATGTAAATATCGCAGTAAAAAACTGGTAATGGAAACACCGGACTTTCAAAAAAACACTCAGATATCGATAAAAAGTTTTCACTCTTTCATGAGGTGTTTTTTCAGATGTTTCGATATTCTAATTTATAGCAAAACAGCAATGGAAACACTTTTTCCGCAATTATATGTGACAGGATGTGATGTACATAGTCACATGATCACTTCTCTCGGAGTGAAAATGACAGCCGCGGTCACTGTAACCATGACAACCATTGGCTGCTGGGACACTCTTAGAGTGATTATCAGAGTGAATCCTACAGTAGAGACAGTGAAGGTTTCCTTTAATTATCTGTTATTTTTTTAATATTTAATTTTTTTAACAGATAAATATATTCTCTGTTCTGTAAAGTGTAGAACTGTGTAAAAACCACTACATACATTTATAATTTGTTAAGTGTTGAGTATATTTACACTTAATATTTCGACCTGACAATGTGGGGACCACATGTAAGACCCTTATAACCTTAACCAGCTGGTTTGTTTGACATGTTAGTGTCTTTAAAGAGTTCACCAGAGACTTTTACTGACCAGAGAATTAGCCGATTCATTCACTCTAACACTATCAGGTTGGTCAATGTGAACCTACGAAGGTGACAGCAGTGAAATCTCGTGGGATGATATTTCACAAAAGTTACGACGCTCCTGCCTAGAACAACCGTCAATGGAAACATGTTCAAAGCACAAATATACTTTGTCGAAATTTTAGGAATATCGATATTGTTTTACAAAAAACTGTAATGGAAACAGCTTATGATACTTACTGCTGTATAAACATGTAACAACACATTTTTGGCATATACTTTTTTTTTTGCATATTTTGCTAAAAAAAAGAAATATGATGCAACAGCCATATGTGGATATTTATGAATGTTTTGAACTATATTTGGACTATATATTTTTGGATTTGGTTTGGATGTTTTTGTTGGAATATTGTTCCTCTGTGGATAATTATAGGAGATAAAAGGTAAGTCATGCTACTTCCTGTTTGATTTTCATTTGAACATGTTTGAACAAATGAGTAATTTTTATCTGCTGTGGTTAATTAATCTGAAAATGGTTTATATCCGTTTATACAGTTGTGAGAATCTCTGTTTTTAAATGTATGAGATGTTGAACCCACAGGTTCTGGTGGTTCTGTTTACAATTATGAACTACTTGGGCCCACATATGGGTCCTTGGAAGTTTAAAGGGAGCTCCCCATTTACAGATTAACATCGATTAATCCATTATCATGATTAATCTTATTATCATTTTTAATGCATGGTGGTGGTGAAACCTGCAGCAGACACTAATCATATGGACGGGGTCAGTCGTAGAAACCCATAGACAGGAAGTCCAACAATTCGGTTTATATTGGCAGCCAAGTCTGCGTTTAAGGGAAAAGAACAAAAAAACAAAAAAAAAACGTGTCGCTGTCACGTTGATGAGATGTAATTCAAAGTGTGAAAAAACGGGCTTATTGTGTTTTATTGACAGAATAAAGTGAGAGGCACAGACAGTGAATGCATGTTATCAGCCAGTGTAAGTAGGTCTATTATACACACTATTGCCACTGCCCTGCTGATAACCTCTGTGCTGAGGCTCTAAAACAAAGGCCTTTGAAGAAGAGGAGGAACCGCTGGATTTGATGTGATTTATGTCTTCTAAAAACAAGATAGCTAAGTGGAGGTCCCACACCATGGCTGACCTCATTGTTTCCTGTCACCTCTTTATGTGTTTGATACTCAGCAGAGGAGAGACAGGGACACAAAAACATAACACTAGTCATTTATCAACATCTTAGTTTGAGCAAAATGAGGAAAAAATGTCCTATAAAGTGGGACTGAGAGAGTAAATACTCACATTCTGTACTGAAGTAGAAGTACAGATACTTATGTGGAAAAAAATACTCTGGTAAAAGTAGAAGAACTGATTCAACTCCTTTACTGAAGTAAAAAAAAAAAAATAATAATAATAATAATAATAATAATAATAATAATAATAATAAATGACAACTTCTCACCTGTAATAAAGTAAAGATCTAAAAAGTCAAAATTATAACATGAAGAGTTAAAATCATTAGATAAAGGTGCAAATTATATCAGATAAAAAGTACACATTATATGAGATAAAAAAAAAGGCAAAATTATGGGATAAAAACGGAAAATTATGACATAAAAAGTGAAAATTGTATGAGATAAAAAGTGAAAAATCTGAGATAAAAACTCCAAATTATGGGATAAAAAGTCCAAATTATATGATATTAAAAAGTGAAAATTATGAGATAAAATTCAAAATCACAATTTTTTTTTTTCTAAATTAGGACATAAAAAGTCATAAAATGATTAGATGAAAATTTCTAAATTATGAGATAAAAAGTCAAAATTTCCAGTCACTAATCACAACCAGAATTAATCCATATATGAGGTGCACTGTGGTTTTTGGAGAAAATTAAAGTTTGTTACGTGTCCCTTATAGTCCATAAAATATTGAACAGTTTTTCCTCTAAAATTGACTTTGATTCACTCAACATGCGCTAAATTTGAAGTAAATCCCTAATAATTTAATAGTTTAATTATTTTGGATTTAATTATTTATTATGTTTAAATGTACTTTATAAAAATCAATAGTTTTTAATTAAAATGGAAATACTTACATTCAATTATTTTGAGTCTGTAGTCATAATTTATTTCCGTAGACAATGGTCAAACCATAGTGAAGTAATAAAGTATTTCCCTGCTGTCGACTCTCTGTCTGGCCCAGATAGAACTGCAGAGAATTAGAGGAAACTGTTTTTATATATAGAAGACAGTTTATATTTAGGTAGGTTTTGTGCATTTAACACTTCTACTTCAATGACTTGTGCTAAACTTAAGGAATAGTAGAATCATGGGAAGAACTGTTTACATTTCAACCTTGAAAAGAACAAAAAATCATATTCAGGGTTTTCCACCAGTGCAGTATAAGCATCACCCCCCAGGCTAAAAACATCACTTATTTATTTATTAAAATTTGTATTTATTTAGCAAGATTTCTGCGTTCTCTTTATTAAATGTAAATATCACTTTAATAAGTTCATAAATAATAGTGAGCACATATTGGCTACGTTTACATGATGATTTTTTTATTTCAGAAGTAAATAATTTTAATTTGAATTCGGAATAAAATAAATCACAACTAGAAAAGCACTGAGAGCCCCCCCCCCTCGAATCCTGAGAGGTCTGTGTATTAGTTATTTGGCAAGATATCTAAAAAAAAACTTATGGATGGATTTTGACGACAGGTTCAGGGTAGGTTGTTCATGGGGAGATCTAGAAATGATTACATTTTGGTGGTGATCTGGTAGAGATCCTGGATCCTGAATCACTTTGAATGTGTTCTCCATTTACCGCAATTTAATTAAGTTCCTTGTGACACTAACACATCCTGAACATTTAATCGAAATCCATCCACAAGTTTTTTTGAGGTATCTTACTAACAGACAGACAGACAGACAGACAGACAGACAGACAGACGGACAAAAACATAAGCCTAGTCATGCCCCCCCCCCCTCTAATGTCCTACCGTAGTGGTCTAGTTTGTCTAGATTTCCCTTAAACTGGTCGACCAATCACAGTGAAGTATAGAGTCAGAGGGCGGGGCTAACAAAGTGACGCTGCAACGATTCAGAGAGAAACAAGCGTAAACAACCATAGAAGAAGAACAACAACAGGTGTAGATTTCCTTTTATCACATGTGAGTGAAGAATGTGAGAAAACGTCAATAATCTTTAAATTCTTTTGACAGAAGCGACAACAGTCGTTCAGCTCCATAATCCACCATTTTGTTTGACTACGTTTGACTGGTTGTAGTACCGTCCTATGGACCTTTTTCACAATGAACAGAAATATGTCACAGGGGCGTCTCTGAACTTCCTGTAAAACATCAAAACAGTAGAAAGTCGGTAAGATGGAGAGAGTCTTCTAAAGTTCTTTAAGAGTTTTGCCACTTATTACATTTACAGATATTGGAAGAATCGGAGGAAAACTCAGTAACTAAATTAAAAAAACTACAAATGTTTCCATGAAGAATTTGTCCATAAGTATCAATGTAAGGAGAGAGCACTGATGCTAACATGCTAACTGCTACTGAACTGATAACTAGGACCACATATCATTAGTATGTCCATTGATACCTAGGATTGATTGATTGATTGATTGATAGTCTTTATTTGAACTCAATTTAAAAGACAAAACAAAATAAAAACAAGATAATAATGATCATATTGCAAAAGAAAAATTCTAAATTATAAAAAAGTGCATTTGTTATTATCATTATGCATTTTACAAAAGTCCAAAAGGAATAGGATGAAGCACAATGCTTATTTACTCCTACCCCATAATTCAGCATCCCTACCAGTGAACATAAACACGTTTCAATGTTTCTTACACACATATACATACATATATACATATACATAAACACACATATACATACATATACATAAACACACATATACATACATACATATACACACACACATACACATATATATACTTTTTCTTTTTTTTCCCCCTCTCTTCCCTTCCCTCCTTCCCTGTCTGCAAAACATTTTTATTTATATACAAAAAAATAAATAAAGAAAAAAAGTAAAGAAGAAAAAATGAATCCAACTTTTTCTTTTTTCCTTTCTTCCCCTTCCCTGTAAAGGTTATATTCTTATTTTTGTAGACATATATATATATATATATATATATATATATATATATATATATATATATATATATATATATATATATATATACATATTAAGACTAAGATTATAGCATTATGTATGGATAGTATGACGAGTTTAAGTCTCCGCCCCTTCCAGGAGGCTCATGGGGCCTGAGATCAGAAAATTAATGAATGGTATTCAATGGTAAATAAAATGTTAAAATTGTATCTGGTTTGTCATGTGACCTGAAACACATGCTTGTTGTGCCTCATAATAAATGATAGTTATTGATGTGTTTCAACTGATTCATTTGTGAGTAAAACCTGTTAATAATTTGGACTCCACCCCTGGAGAACATGTGACGTCACATCCTCCACTCATTCTCGTCTCTTACTAACCCACATAAAACCTAATGTCACGTTTGTTTCCCATCATAAACATGTGGTCTGTCTGTCAAATATTTATTATTAACCGCTATCATATGTGAATTTCAGAGCACTTGTCAAACAGAATCAGAATTTAACTCGACTCATTCCATTCACTCCCATTCAAATTTTTTTGCAAGCTAAGCACCCATGAACTGGAAGTAGAAGGGTGTGACTTAACCTCTCCATAGAGGACATGGACTATTTCACTATTTTCAATTTGTTCTGTCTATGGTTCAAGTCAACGTCTTGTTAGCATAATGTTAATGTTAGCCGAATGCTATCATCAGTTAACATGTGGTCGAAAATATTAACAAAAATGTGTTTTTCCTCAAACATTTATTCCAAGAAAAACAAAACTTTTGACAGAAATACATTAAGAATGAAAACCTGCCCCTCCCTACCCCTACTCAAAACACCCAACAGTGCTCCTCCTACTGTCAGTAAATTATCTTAATTATCGTATATGTCACAAAGAAAGACATAGTTTAGTTAACTTAGTTTAACAACCATAATATTCCTCATTATTTACTGGTTGATGACTGTTTACTAACACCGTAAAGAAGAGATGTTTACATTTGGCCCTGGAACTGAGGTGCGCTTCATTTCCTTATGCTGGTGTACCGGGAGGGCAGGCAAACATTTTAAACCAAAGATATTGTAATGACCTCACAATGTTATTGTTGTTTGTTTGGTGTGATTGTGACGACAGTAACTGTTTATCCTGAAATAAGAAGTAGGTGAGACCAACTCTACGTCCGTTTCCTGGATCCAGTAACGATACAATATATAAACTCAGGAAAAAATGGGGGGTATGACATCATCTGGGTGGACAAGTCGGGGTGTCACAACACAGCTATTATTATAAGCAACTATTTCCTTATAAAGTTACTGTTGTTTACTGCTGACACTGATGTACTGGTGTGTAAAGGCTAAAGGTCCTGACTACTGTTCAAGTCGCAAATTACTTATTTGTGGTTCCCATAACACAAAACATAAAGGTCAAAGGTCAAGGTTGCATTTAGCAGAAAGGTCAAAATCACATTATTGGCTCAAATTCAAGAACAGGTTGTCATAGAAACTTGATATTAGCACAAAATAGGGTGGGGCCGTTATCCGTTTTTCCATTATTCATTTAAACACAAAAACGAAAAATGAAAAAATTGATCGTTATCCTTTTTTTTTTTTTCATTTTGGTTTTGGAAACAAATAATGAAGAAACAAGTTGTTTTTTCATCGTCTTATTTTTGGTTTTATTTTGAAAAACGAATGAATGAATGGATTGGTCAGTAATGTATGGGGTTTGGGGAAAGCGGTATAAGTTCTATACTCTTTATAAATGGATCCAACAGATCTTTGGCTGGAACAGAGTTGACCTCCTTTTATGTCAGTGTCACTAAACCAGAGGCCGACGCTCCTGTCTGTCACACTGGAGCTAAACACAACTTCAGTCAAGGGGCCAGCACTTTTCCAAGGGGTAATATCCTTGGGCATTAATCACCCCAGTCATAAATCAAAAGAGCGTGACCACCCCTCCACTTCACTATCTCTCCCCTTATTTCACCCCCCTCCTCCCCCTCCCACTCCTCCTGCTGTGCATATACTCTGCAGTCTCCACAGTTTGAAAAAGTTGAAAAATCATAAATCAAAAGAACGACCTCCGCTTATCCTGCCACACGCCACCACCCCCCTCCACCCCCTCCACCCCCCTGCCCCCACCCCCTCCATCCCATCCTCCTGTGGCCACACCATCACCCTCTCATCCTCCTCGACCTTCTACCATCAGAGTTCATCAAACGCGTCAGAAATCAAGAGTGGCTTCCTAAATATTTCCTTAACCCCCCCCCAACCCACACACACACACACACACACACACACACACACAATCATTTCCATGTCTCATGAGGATCAAGTTTGTCATCAAGTAGCCATTGGGTAGTGAGTGTAAAGACATATTTTAATAAAATAAAATAAATATGTAATAAAATAAATAATATTTGAAAATAATAAATAATGATTTTTTTTAATAAAATATAATTAAAAATGATAAGACATTTGAAAATAAATGAATGAATGAATAAATAAAAAACTAATAATAATTTTTAAAAAATAATAATGAAAACTAATTTTTTAACAAAATAATGTTAAAAAAAAGGTACAAATTTGAAAAATATGTGCAAATATTTTTAAAGAATATAATAAATAAAATAATAATTTTTTTTAATTATGAAAAAAACATTTTTTTAAATACAACAAAAAATTATAAGACATTTGAAAATAAATACATAAAAATGAATTAATTAATTAATTAATACATTTATCAATTAATTAACAATAATAATAAATCTTATCTTCTGGGAAAAAACTAATTGATGTATTTATAGGGCCACATCATTTATATTTTAATAGTGAGGATCTTTATTTATATTTAACCCTCGTGGGGACCTGAATCTTGGTCCCCATACAGTGAAAAAAGTCAAACATTGAATCAACTTAACCTTAATGTAACCCAATGCATTTTGATGCTGTTCAATCAACTAAATTGTTTTATGTGTGACTATAAAAAGTCAAAATAGAACATTTTTAAAGTTGATTCAATGTTTTATTTTCTTCAGTGTAGTGTCAGAGGGTCCCCATAGTGTGACTGTGTAAACATCAATGTCCCCATAAAGATAGGAATACAACCACACACACACAGCACCATCATTACCTGCATTTGTAACATCAGGGGCTTAAAACCTACCCCCCCCCCCCCCCCTCCAGTCTGGGGTCACAGGGTCAGTGCAGGTCTGGTGGTGGTCCGGCAGACTGAACTGGGTTAAGTTTAACTTCAGGAGGGCTGGTGTTCTGGTGGAGGTGGCCCCCGTGGTCACACCAGTCCTGTGTTTTTCTGATCCACCACCCCCCACCCCCCACTGCTGCACAAGTGAAAAATAGCAGGAAACGTATATCTGTCATTGTCCATTCAGGAGATCACCTGTAAGGAAACGAAGCGGCCAGCAAGTGCTGACACAATCATCCCTGCGCCTAGCAACACATCCTGGTTCCGGCCCAGACGCGAGGGACCATACAGTACGTCTGAGCTGCAACACTTCCTGCCCTACAAGGCGGGTGAAGGGGGGGGGGGGGATGAACAGGTTATATTATCACGCACTGAAGGGGAATTCTGAAGAGAAAAATAAAGACATTTGTGCTGAGGTCAGACGGAGGATTGAATGGGGTCAGACACTAAATCAGATGGTATCTGGATGTTTGTCATGTTAAAAAAAGAGACCAAATAATACAAGTGTGAAGTGAAATATTCATTCTGACGTTCTACAAACTGTCTCAGAGACACTTTTTATCCTTAGCCAATCAGACGCCAGAACAATAACCTCCATGGAACATTGTGTGAATAGTTCAAGTTAGATGACTGTATTTTCTGGACGATAAGGTGCATTTAAAAGACTGTAATGTTCCCCCAAAAAGAGTCTGAAATATGGATTCATTCTGTTTGTGCTTAATGACTGATCATTTTCACTTTTTATGTCATAAACTTCACTTTTTATCTAATAATTTGTACTTATTATGTCAGAATAATTTCAAAAAGAAAATATCCAACATTATATATATATATATATATATATATATAGTTATATATGGAAGTTATGATCACTGAAGGTATGGGGGGGGGGGGGTCTTTTCTAGTTTATTATTTTTGTCATCAACCGTCAACGGAAACACGTTCACGTGCAAATATACTTTGTCGAAATTTTAGGAATATCGCTATTGTTTTGGGAAAAACTGTCATGGAAATGCAGCAGGTGTCAAATCAACAATATCAAAACAATTTATTTACAGCATTAAACATTAAAGTCTATAATAATTTATATTATATTTTACACTGTTCAACTCCAGAACTGTAGGACATGACTTTATCATTTATCATGAGTCAAGAAAATCAACTGTTTTGACCTTTTGTATGAAATGACCTGAAAACAACTACTTTTACACTGGTCATACTCTAATGTCCCCAGTAGTACTGTACACTGGTCATACTCTAATGTCCCCAGTAGTACTGTACACTTGTCATACTCTAATGTCCCCAGTAGTGCTTTCCACTCATAATACTCTAATGTCCCCAGTAGTACTGTACACTGGTCATATTCTAATGTCCCCAGTAGTACTGTACACTAGTCATATTCTAATGTCCCCAGTAGTACTGTACACTGGTCATACTCGAATGTCCCCAGTAGTACTGTCCATTCCTAATACTCTAATGTCCCCAGTAGTACTGTACACTGGTCATACTCGAATGTCCCCAGTAGTACTGTACACTGGTCATACTCGAATGTCCCCAGTAGTACTGTACACTGGTCATATTCTAATGTCCCCAGTAGTACTGTACACTGGTCATATTCTAATGTCCCCAGTAGTACTGTACACTGGTCATACTCGAATGTCCCCAGTAGTACTGTACACTGGTCATACTCGAATGTCCCCAGTAGTACTGTACACTGGTCATACTCGAATGTCCCCAGTAGTACTGTACGTACCCTGATTGGACTCGTGGTGTCTCAGTGTTTGATCTCTTCTGCTGTTGTGACGTGTTGTTCCTCTCATTACCAGGAAGCAGCAGCCCCTGGAGACATGAGAAAGAGACCCTGTTTATCCTGAGCAGCACTTGTACAACTCGTGATTAGAACCCAGCCCTGCACCTGGTCCTAGTGACACTGCCAAGTACACACACACACACACACACACACACACACACACACACACACACACACACACACACACACACACACACACACACACACACACACACTTCCAGGATTGTTGTCATCACCTGTAGGTAAAGTGTCTATTGGAGAGTAAACCTCTTTTTAAAAAATAAATACAGAAATAAAAAAATGTTTTAAAATATATATATTTTTAATTAAAAAAAATTAAAAATAAATTAAATAATGATGAATAAAATAAACTAAACAACAAACCCTGTCCCTTCACAAATATTTGACCCTTTGTCATATTTCAAAAACACATTTTTCATGACCGTGACCTTTGACCTACATTCACCAAAATTTAATTGGATCTTTTCTGGCCCACCTCACACCTTCACTGAAAATCATATTAAATCTGTATCATATGTGATGTAGTAAATGTACGGTACAGAGGTAGAAGTAAGTAAAAGTACTTCCTTGACTGTACTTAAGTACAGTTTTTAAGTATCTATACTTTACTTTAGTATTTATTTTTCTGGCAACTTTTTAATCTTACTCCCTACATTTTGTTTTCATAAATATCTGTACTTTATACTCTTTACATAGAAAGTACACATATAAAGTACATATATTTGCATAAATGTAAAGAGTATAAAGTACAGATATGTATATAAATATAAAGAGTATAAAGTACATATATTTATATAAATGTAAAGAGTATAAAGTACATATATTTATATAAATGTAAAGAGTATAAAGTACAAATATTTATATAAATGTAGAGTATAAAGTACAAATATTTATATAAATGTAAAGAGTATAAAGTACAAATATTTATATAAATGTAAAGAGTATAAAGTACAGATATTTATATAAATGTAAAGAGTATAAAGTACATATATTTATATAAATGTAAAGAGTATAAAGTACATATATTTATATAAATGTAAAGAGTATAAAGTACAGATATGTATATAAATATAAAGAGTATAAAGTACATATATTTATATAAATGTAAAGAGTATAAAGTACAGATATGTATATAAATATAAAGAGTATAAAGTACATATATTTATATAAATGTAAAGAGTATAAAGTACATATATTTATATAAATGTAAAGAGTATAAAGTACAGATATGTATATAAATATAAAGAGTATAAAGTACATATATTTATATAAATATAAAGAGTATAAAGTACATATATTTATATAAATGTAAAGAGTATAAAGTAAAAAGTTGCCAGAAAAATAAATACTCAAGTACAGATACCTAAAAAATCTACTTAAGTACAGTAATGAAGTACTTTTACTTCATTACTGGCTTTGTGTTTTGTTTAAGTTTTGATCAAACTTTCTAAACTCACATTAAATGTTCGTTCCACACAGATTCATTGAACTGTGTTTGTTATTAATAAACTCCATCTTGTACTAATGTTCAAATCTATAATTTTTTCAGATCATAAAGATACACTACAATGAAAAGAGTTTGTGCAGTGGAATGACTGATACAGGATGTTTTTTTGTTTTTGTTTTTAACTGACGACAGAAAATTCTGACCGAACAACGATGATGCGGTCAAACATCGATCAAACATCAGAGACATGTCATGCTATAACTCAATGAATACCTGAGATATCACCATGGAATATATATATATATATATATATATATATATATATATATATATATATATATATATATATATATATATATATTAAAATAATGTGCATCAAATACAATGATCCATTTGAGTAAAGGTCAAAGGTCAAGGTCATAATTACCCAAAAAGGTCAAAATCACATTATAGTTTATAACTTAATAACAGAGGGTCACAGAACTTTCCACTTGGTACCAAACGATGCAGAATGAAGATTTATACAATTCTCATATTTGGTTTTATCACCTACGACTAATAGTTTCTGAGATCTCTGGAGGTCAAAGGTGACATATGGCAAAAAATAACTTCTGTAACACTGTTTATCGCATTATTTTGACTTTTTAATTGTGTGATTTAGACTTTTATTGTATTATTTTGACGTGTTATCGCATTATTTTGTGTTTTCATTGTGTAATTTGGACTTTTTACCACATTATTTTGACATGTTATCATGTAATTTTGTCTTTTTGTCGCGGGATTTTAACTTTTTATGGAGGTCAGGGGTAACATGTCGCAAAATTAACTTCTGCAACACTGTGTTTATGACATTATTTTGACTTTTTATCACATTATTTTTTACTTTTTTATCTCATGATTTTAACTTTTTATCACGTTTTTTGATGTTTTATCACATTATTTTTTACTTTTTATCACATTATTTTTACTTTTTTATCTCATGATTTTAACTTTTTATCATGTTTTTTGATGTTTTATCACATTATTTTGACTTTTTAATCACATTATTATAATAAATAGGGGGTGATATTAGGCATTCTCTGAATACTTATGTGATGTAGTAAATGAAAGGTGAGGTTTTAAGTCAAACTGTATTTTATTTTTAATGTAATGATTCTTCCCAATGGAGTCCAATAGAATAAAAGCCTTTAGGAGCAGACACACGCTTTCGCCACATTTGTATGATTCATTACTTTTTGGAGACGGATCAAACAGTGTGACGCTGCCAGGAGGAAGACAGAATGACAGGTGTGTATGTCCTGCCTTTGGGACAGGGGACGCCTTTAGACATTTAAAAATACAAAATGTTTTTACATAACTTATCTTTGTCGTCTGAGTGAATAAAGTCACAAATGTGTTCATACAATGTCTACACAGTTAAATCACCAGTGTTAATAGAACACTTAGAGTTAATTTAAAGGTGTCATTACACTGAAAAACACTTTTGTCCTTTTGGAATCTGATGGCTCACCCGGTGTTACCATGGTGATGGCTCACCCAGCGTTACCATGGTGATGGCTCACCCGGCGTTACCATGGTGATGGCTCACCCAGCGTTACCGTGGTGATGGCTCACCCGGCGTTACCATGGTGATGGCTCACCCAGCGTTACCATGGTGATGGCTCACCCAGTGTTACCAACACATGCTCCTTTGACAGTGGTTCATCACCTCCACTGGCTGCATACTGCATTCACAGAAAACAACAACAGGAACCAGGGACCCAGAAAAAGACGGTCCATCTGATGTCAGATGGACTTTAGTGTCACCCACGTGGGGTCAAACCCGTCCCTGGCAGCAAATCTGAAGTAGCATTAGCATTAGTATCTACAAGAGAAGACGGCACCACAGTAGCTGCTGCACAAACTAGAAAAAATTAAAATAAGCGTTTTTCTTTTTTTTCTTGCACGTTTTCAAAACAAGCGACGACACGAAACCAAGCTGTATGTTACTCTGGTAAAGATAAACACACACAGAGCCAGAGGGGGAGGGGGGGGAGTGTTCCTTCACGCATTCTGAGCCAATCAGAGACGCCTCGTCACAGCGTCATGAACATGTATGAGGAAGTACCGTAAACTCTGTTGTTTGACCTCAAGTCATTTTTCTACCATAAAAAACATCTGGAAACAAAACAATCTGGACGTTTTTTAAATAGAACCAACACATAATGTATTCAATAACAATGAAGAACACAGTAATATTAATGAAATAAACATAGAATGACAACTTTAACACTAACATATAGTCTGTATTTACAGAGTAACATCTACACTAAACCTAGAGTTACACTCTTTACATTTATATAAATATCTGTCTTTTTATCCAACAATTTACTCTTTATTTCACAATTGTGACTTTTTATGTCAGAATTTTTACTTTTATCTATATTTTTTTTACTTTTTTATCTCACAATTTAGGCTTTTTATTTCACATGTTTTACTTTTTATGTCATAATTTTGACTTTTATCTATTTTTGTAACTTTATCTTGACTTTTTATCTCATAATTTTGAATTCCATCTCATAATTATACTTTTTTTTTCTTATTAATTTTAATCTCAAAACCCAAACTTTATATCTCACAATTTAGGCTTTTTATTTCCCAATATTGACTTTTTATGACATCATTTTGACTTTTTAATACATTATTTTTAACTTTTTATCTCACAATTCTGACTTTTTTCCACATTCTTTACTTTTCATGTCATAATTTTGACTTTTTATAAAAAAAAAAAAAAAAAAAAATGTTTTACTTTTCATCCCACAATTTAGGCTTTTTATTTCACAATTTTGACTCTGTATGTCATAATTTGGACTTTTTATCTATATTTTTAACTTTATATCTCACAACTTTGACTTTCTATCTCATAATTTGTTTTACTTTTGATCTCAGTTGTGAGTTAAATATGACTGTCCAAAAGAATTAAAATACTTTGACACTTTTTTTACACTGGAAAATAAACGTTGCACCTTCAGAATATGCAGACAAATCTTACAGGAATGAATGAGCAGTTGCTTTCTAAGAATTCCATATTTAATTTAATCTCCATGCACTTGCCAGAGAAGAGCTTTATTCAGAAATAGGTTGATTTTATTTGTATACGCTCTCACCCAGGAAACATACATGACAGTCTTATTAAAAATACCCTGGTCTGAAAAGTAACAAACATGTTGAAGCTGAGCCACAGAATGCATTTTGGCAGCGAGGGTTAGCATTGTGTGGCTGGTGAATAAATAAAAATAAAAAAATAAAAGCGCTCTGACATCTTGTCTTTGTGCTCATGACGACTCACATTACAAACTGGTCCAATCTTTTTTATTTCCCTCAGAGATGAAAGAGCTGCTACGTCTGTCATCAAACTTTTCTTTATTTTCATCTATTTTCAGAGGTAGAAGTACTTTCTTTACTATATTTAAGTAGGTTGTTTTTAGGTATCAGTACTTTACTGGAGTATACATTTTTTTTGGAAACTTTTTACTTTTACTCCCAACATTTTTTTTATAAATATCTGTAATTTATACTCTTTACATTTATATAAATATATGTACTTTATACTCTTTACATTTATATAAATATATGTACTTTATACTCTTTACATTTATATAAATATTTGTACTTTATACTCTTTACATTTATATAA
Organism: Siphamia tubifer; assembly: GCA_020466265.1. Lineage (NCBI taxonomy): Eukaryota > Metazoa > Chordata > Actinopteri > Kurtiformes > Apogonidae > Siphamia > Siphamia tubifer. Next base: position 6,026,401 of record CM035805.1, read on the forward strand.
ATATATGTACTTTATACTCTTTACATTTATATAAATACTTGTACTTTATACTCTTTACATTTATATAAATATATGTACTTTATACTCTTTACATTTATATAAATATATGTACTTTATACTCTTTACATTTATATAAATATTTGTACTTTATACTCTTTACATTTATATAAATATATGTACTTTATACTCTTTACATTTATATAAATACTTGTACTTTATACTCTTTACATTTATATAAATATTTGTACTTTATACTCTTTACATTTATATAAATATCTGTACTTTATACTCTTTACATTTATATAAATACTTGTACTTTATACTCTTTACATTTATATAAATATATGTACTTTATACTCTTTACATTTATATAAATATATGTACTTTATACTCTTTACATTTATATAAATATCTGTACTTTATACTCTTTACATTTATATAAATATATGTACTTTATACTCTTTACATTTATATAAATATCTGTACTTTATACTCTTTACATTTATATA
>CM035805.1:6029409-6039409 GCA_020466265.1 Siphamia tubifer
GGTCACGAGACGAGACACGAGATTTTAATAAAACTAAATTACAAATGATATGAATGGACAAGACACTTATTTAACTGAGGTGCACATGGATTTTATATGTATGTTTGTACAGTATAAGCCCCCCCCCACACCCCCCAGCCTTAATATATGACTTATTTATTTATTTATTTAGCAAGATTTCTGGGGGAAACCCTGTTTCACTCTTTATTAAATGTGAGTTTAAAAAGTTAATAATTATAGTGAGCACATATTGGCTACGTTTACATGATGTTTTTTAATTCATGTATTCTAGGGGTGTGACGAGACACTCAGCTCACGAGATCGAGACGAGCTTTTAATAAAACTAAATTACAAATGATACAGACTTATTTAACTGAGTTACACATGGATTTGATAACTCTGTAAGTGTTAACTTTTAATGAACTTCCTCCTCTACAAATTAAAACTAAATAAAATGTTATAAAAGTTCAAATAAAATAAATACAATTATAAATGTCTCCTTTTTTCAAGTGTAGATAATATGTGCAAAACAAAACATTCTTCTCTGTCAATACAAACTAAAAATAGTTCAACAGTCTGACCCAGTCTGTCACTACTTCAACTACAAATTAAAACTAAAATTAAAAATTAAAATTAGATAAATAAAATTATATGAGACAAAAAGGCACTCTCTTATGAGTAAAAATTTAAAATGCCTTTATTAAATTGGCTTGGTTATAAAAAAAAAAAACAAATCCTTCATCAGGGACTCAAACATAACACAAAGCAGGAAGAGGTAGAAAATTAAAATGATATATTTCTCCTGTTTTTCAAAATCACATCTGGCGCTCGACTGGGGCAGTTGAGGTCCGAATGAGCTAATCCACAACCAGTCTTTACAGAACCCTCCACCTGGACTCGCTGCACCTTCACCAACCACATCACCAGGGCAGGGACCGGCCCACGTATAACAGGTACCAGGGGTCAGCTGTCGCGTTGGTAACCCACCAACCCATCTGAAACACAGAAGTCTAATGCACACACCAGTCAGACGGTCTCCTAGCAACCCCATGGTAGCTGGCTCACACCAGCTAAGGTGGGATCCCGGCCTTGTTGGGACCGGTCAAAAATCAGTGGATTCTAACGAACCCAATGAGAGGGGGGGGGGGGGGGTCCCAGCAAATCGTACCATGGTCATACCAGTATTTTCCCACGTCCCCCTGGATAACAAATTGGAGCCAATAATGTGATTTTGACCTTTCTGCTAAATTCGATAACAAATCTCGCCAGACAGAATTTTAACGCAATGAAAAATCTCGTCAAATTAGATCTCGCGAGATCTCGTCACACCCCTAATTAATCCTCCAGTAATTTAGTCCCAAATATCAAACTAATTGTTCAGCTTAGTATAAAATCACCACATTTGGTCACTTGCAGATTCACATATTGTGAACAAATGTAGATGTGGAGTCACTAAAGATATTTACTAGGAGAGATATTTTAAAAAAAAATGTCCACACATACAGTTTAGGATTATTGTCATGTTAATGGTTTTGTATTTCATCTATAGGGTCAGTGTTATGAAAGTTCACCTTAATTAGGAACTAGTTCAAAGTTCAGTTCAAGTTAGTCAATATGAATTAGTTCAGTTCATCGTTCATTCTTCCAAATTATCAACTAGAAGTTCATGGATCCCAAAATTAACTTTTTTGTTCTTTTTTTGTGTTATTATTATAAACGTATTATTAACCGTTCCTGACGTTATCCTGTAGTCAAAAAATCAGGGGAAAATGTCACCCCTCCAGGGCAGAAGTAAGTACCTTACCCCAGGGTTAACTTCCCTCTGCAGGTTCTTAGAACACAAGGAGTGGTTTCACTGAGTTTAGTTTTCAATGTTTATTTCCAAGAACGGGACAACACCTGCTCTGGTCACCGGTCACATTTAACTCTTTTTCTCCGCTCCCAAAAACTCTCTGCACCTCTCTCTCTCTCTCTCTCTCTCTCTCTCTCTCTCTCTCTCTCTCTCTCTCTCTCTCTCTCTCTCTCTCTCTCTGTCTCTCTCTCTCTCTCCTATGATAATGCTGTGTTTTGATCCCATTTTATTCCTTATAGGACTCAATAATTACAACGTGATAGGAACAAAATATGAACTAAATAAGAGCACAGTTCCATAAATGTCAGAATAACCGCATTCACAACTTCCCATTCATTTGGCAAAAGTGAACGAGTCGTTCACGTTCGTTAAAATATGATATAGTTCATGAACGATCGTTCAATGAATGAGTTCAGGTACAACACTGTATAGGTGATTAAATTATCACAGTTTCTGCTTCAGAGTCAAAAACTATTACATGAGGAAATTATTTGAGTGATATTATGTATTAATGAGCAGATAATCACAAAAATACATTAATAAATTATAATTTTCTACAAGCTCCGCACTAATTTATATTACATTTGTAAAGTCCTCTCATATATAGACTAGAAATAATTGAAAATAAAAATGACAAATTCATGACTTGCACGATAATTAACACCGTTTTGAAGAACAAAGACAGATATTAACCTTGATATCAACAAACCAGAGGCTGTAGAACTTAGAACTTCTACCTTTTAGAGCCTGAAAATCAACTAAATATTAATGTGTTTATATTGGTAGGATCATATGTTCATTAAAAACTGTAACTTACAGTGCAGAAAACAATCATGTTTTATATCAAATCGATTTTTTTTGTGACGCACTCGTGATGGTAGACAGTCATAAAACAACTGCTGTGGTTTTTAATCATATTTATGTTTTATGTGTGAAGACGTTTGCACTGATTGGATCACACTACCCTTCTGTTCAAATATTCATACTGTCATGAGCAGAGGTGGGAAACAACTACGTAAAAGTACTTTCTTACTGTACTTAACCTCCTGGGACCCAGTAGGAAAACATTGTTTTCCATTTTACATGAAATAATTGCCTTAATTGGAAATAGCATGATGCAACAGTTTTTTCAGATACATTTTAAAAAAATTTTTTAACATAATGTCCTTTTCAGTGGACATTTTTTATTTATTATTTTTAAATAAAAGTGTGAAATTCTTGTCCACTACAGAGGACAAAAATGTATTGCTGGGACTCAGGAGGTTAAGTAGATTTTTTTAGTATCTGTACTTTGAGTATTTATTTTTCTGGTGACTTTTTACTTTATACTCCCTATACTTTTGCATAAATATATGTATTTTATGTACTATACTGTTTATATTCTCACAATAGACTAAGGGCGTACTCACATAGTAAAGTCCGGACCAAGGTTCGGACCAGAACCTTTTTTTTGCCTTTTCACATTGTACTTATAAACCAGACTTTATTTATGTATTGAATCAAGTGGACCAATGGACTTTAGAACGTCATGTTGTCAATGCGTGTACAGCGTGCGTCTCTCTATACTCGACCCTGATTGGTTAGTAGATGAGCGCACTACACTGTTGCAGGAAATGGACCCAGTTACTAGTTTTATGAGTATTTTCTAATTCAGTCTTTATACTATCATCCGACCAAATTTCAATTAAACACCTGGTTTCCTCGTCTCCCCATGTATTCCCGCGACTCATGCTTGGACGTTGACTAGATTCCGCGCACGTGACTGTGACGTAATTGGTCCGATAGTCCGGACTTTCCTAAACGGACCTTTCACACTGTGCACCAGCGAACCTTGGTCCGGACCGAGACTACCTCCTCAGCTCCGACCAAAGACTCGGTCTTTAGTCCGGACCAAGGTTCGGGGGAGGTTTCACACTTGTCAATAAAGTTCGAACTTTCCTGGAAAGTCCGAAAGTCTGGATTTTCTGAGTGCAATGTGAATACGCCCTAAAATAGAATTTTCAAAGGGAAATTGTGACTTTCATCTTATGATTGTAACTTTTTATCTCCAAATTTTTACTTTATCTCATAATTTTGTCATAATTATGCATTTTTTTTTATCTCCTGTTTGTCTTTTTATCTCAGTTGTGCCATTTTACCTCATAATCTTTAGCACTTTTCGGCCCAAGGCTGTAGAATGTGCTTCCAGCACTATTACAATCAATGACTGAGGAAGCTGTTTTTAAATATCAGGTAAAAACATATTTATTTAGACGAGCGTTTGACATGTAGTCGACTGTCCATGTCTTTTTTTATGTTGTTGCTACGGTTTTATAACTTGGTTTACCTTTGTTTTTATCTTGGTTTTATAATTGTTACTTTTTATTTATTGTTTTTATCTCATTTTGGAAAGGACCTTGTGCTTCTTTTGGTGTTGTAAGATGCTATATAAAGAACATTTGAATGATTGATAATTTTGATTCTCATTAATATGCATTTCTTATCTCATATTTATGATTTTTTTTTCTCATAACTGAGTTTTTCGCTCAGAATTATGTATTTTTTTGTTTCATATTCATGACTTTTTCTAAACAATGACTTATCTCAATTGTGACTTTATTTTAAATTTTTCGTAAATTTCCTGTCACAAAACTGGGTAGCTGTGACCTAATCAAATACTGTACATTGTCTACACAGTAACTCACTTCTAAATGCTTTATTTTTGGATACTTTTGATTTTTCCTGTTTAAATAAGTCATATTTCATTCATGGCAAAAAATGTAGTTTTACTTTTTTCTTCACTACAATTGACTACTACTACAAGAATTTGTACTGATTTACTTTTACTTCAGTAAAGTAGTTGAACCACTACTTCTACTTCACACAAGTAACAGTACTTCTTTTTTTTATATATATATATATATATCTTTATTGCAACATAAAACATAACATTCATATCACACATAGACAGGGGGAATACATACATGAGGAGAAGAACAAACAGACAAAAACAAAAAACAAAAATAGGGTAAGGGAAGGTGAATAGTAAGACCTTACAGGGTATTTGCAAATTTGGTGATTTGTGTGTGAAGTGTGTGTGGGTGTATACAATTGACTACTACTACAAGAATTTGTACTTATTTACTTTTACTTCAGTAAAGTAGTTGAACCACTACTTCTACTTCACACAAGTAACAGTACTTCTACTTAAGTACAGAATGGGAGTACTTTGACCACGTCTGGTCACGAGTACACTTACACACAGTATACTTTCCGTACTTACTAAGTGTACATTTTTGAATAGTTCCAATTCCAACACCAGATCTGATTCTGCCCATCGTAGTCACCGGAAATGGCGTCAGAAACCACGAAAAATACGTCTTTTTTTCTTGCCATTTAGATGTTATTGTAAAATGTATTTTTCACGAACTTTCAATACAAACCACAGCTGATGTTTTAACACTAGGTATAAGAACTGACATCTGTAGGTTGTAGGGGGAGGGGTTGTTTGGCTCACTCTGTCCGCCATGTTTTTATCTTCTGAATTCGCACAGTTCGTAGGAAGTTATTCACATCATTTCTGCTATATAGGTAATACGTAAACCAGGGGTGTCAAACACATTTTAGTTCAGGGGCCACATTCAGCTAAATTTGAACGGAAAATTACCTGAAGCAGAGGAGGAGGGGTCAGCGATAAGTGCCATGCAGCCACCCAGGCAGCATGCACTCAGACACCAGACCTCCTCGTATCTGCGTGGGTTTTCTCCAGGTACTCTGGCTCCTCCCACCATCCAAACACATTCACTGATAGGTTAACTGGTTAACCAGTTAACTGGTTAATCTAAATCACCCATAGGTGTGAATGTGACAGTGATTGTTTGTCTATATATGTTCAGCCCTGAGATGAACTGGAGACTCATACAGGGTGACCTCTGACCCCGCCTTCACCCATTGGAGCTGGATTAGGCCCCCAGTGACCCCTGTGACCCTAGTGAGGATAAAGCGGGTTCAGATGATGAGACAAGACATTAAAATAATGAAAAGTCTCAAAGAAAAATGTATTCTTATCAGGTCCGCTCGTAGCCCAAATAAGTATATGATCTTAATTAAGTGTGATTTATATATTTAATCCAAGACAAACTATATGCATGTACTTACTCCCAATCATCTAAAATATAGTGTCAATGTCCCTGTGTTCATCAAGTCTTACTATCGACAAAAGGGAGTCATTCAATAGATCATAAAATCAACCCCACTGTGTGTTTTTATCAACAAATGCCACAGACAGTGTTAATGGTGTAGGAAGCCCCCAAAGCTCTTCTGGGATAACATCTGACTTAACAACAGTAGGTAACTGGGTAATGACATGTTAATGATACGCAGGAGGTTGATGGTTCAAACTAATATTAGGACAATTTCTAATGAATCAATCCGAATTGAAATCTGAGGAAGGAAATGTGATTTTAGTGCCAGAAAAAATAAATAAACAAAGTTGTTAACAAATTGTTTACAATTTTAAATTTCAACAAACAAAGTGATACGTTTTGTGTTAAATGCTTATATCGATCTAATTAATTAAAGAAGGGAGAAGTGACGACGACGGACAGACGTCGATGGCAATAGCTCATCACGACTTTGTCCAGATGAGCTAAAAATCCGGATAATCCCTTTAACTGCGCTGCCATTAGAAACTGGATGCCCTTCGTACGCAACTACGGGGTGGAAAGGGCGGTAAGTACAGATATGGGAACACAGCGTACGTCTTCACAAACATCGAAAAAAAGCTTCTTTGTATGTGGTCGTCTACTTCCCTTTAAAGAACACACACACAGGCTGATGTGTACATATATGTGTGTGTGTGTGTGTAGTACATAGACACACACTGACACAAAGCTACACACACTTGTGCAGCATCACCCCCCCCCCCTCCCCCCAGTATAACCTACATCTTTATCTAAATAAAGGCATGTTTCAGATTATCATGCTAATGCAGAGACATTGTTTACCAGACCACTTTCCCCTCGCCTTCCTCCTCCTCCTCCTCCTCCTCCTCCTCCTGTCCGTCTCCTCCTACCCACCCACCCACCCCCATCTCATCTCCGTGCGGACCCTCCTGATTGTGCATTTGCAGCCCCCAAGTCCTCAATACAGCCATTATCTCCTCTTATCTCTTTCTAAGTCCCTGTCGCCCCTGCCCAGAAAATGGCCTCATATTGTTGCTCAGAAGGAGTTAAGATGCTGAAATACTCCCAGCAGATGTTACTCCATTTTAGCGCTGCTTTTTATTGCCCGAGCGTTCTTCCTTGGAGGGGTGGAAGGGTTGGAGGGAGGGAGGGGGGGATAGGGAGAGCAGGGATGGATGGAGGGGAGGAGGTTTTAAACATTAGAAGGCCAACAGCTGGTTGCGTCTCCCTCCCTGGGTGCATTAACCTCTTTGGCCTCTCTTGCAGCAGTGCCAGGACAAGGAGCCTCTCAGCATCTGGAGCTTAAGTAGGGCGAAAATATCACTGTCGCCACGGCGATGGGGATGGCAAATCCTAGAAAACAGGCTGGAAGATGAAGAGCGGGTCATGCCTCCACAAATGAAAAGAGACTCAGCAGGTCCACGGCTGTTCTTTTACTGAGTAACATGAAGCCAAAGCCTGGACGTTAGGATACCACCAATAATCATCCACTCATATGGGTTTGTTTAGATCTATACGAGTGGGGGGGGGGGGGGTGCTCTGTGAAATAAAAAAACTTAGAAAATCTTCTTTAATATATAGAGCGTGAGAGCACGAGAGAGAAGCTGTGTTTCCATTACCCTTGAGGATTTGCAAAAATATAAATATCGCTATAAAAAAACTGTTAATGGAAACACCTGAATTCAACTCAAATATCGATAAAAAGTTTTTCACACTTTCATGAGGTGGTTTTTCAGACGTTTCCATATTCTAATATATCGCAAAACTGCGATGGAGACACTTTCCGCAATTATACGTCACAGGATGTGACGTACATGGTCACATGACCACTTCTCTCGGACTTTTATTTTCCGATAGTTTTTCAATATTTTTACAGATAAATATATTCTCTGTTCTGTAAAGTGTCACATGCAAGAACTGTGGAAAAAAACACGACATATATTTATAATTTGTTGTTGTTATTAAGTGTTGAGTATATTTACACTTTAATATTTCTACCTGAAAATGCAGGGACCACATGTACAGACCCTTATGTTAACCAGCTGGTTTGTTTGTCATGTTAGTGTCTTTAAAGAGTTCACCAGGGACTTTTATTGACCAGAGAATTAGTCGATTTATTCACTCTAACACTATCAGAGTGATGGACCATCTGAAGCTCTGAAGGCGACAGCAGTGAAATGTCGTGGGCAGGGCTCTACAGTGCGCCCATTTCACTCGCATTTGCGAGCAAATATTTCATCATGCGAACAAGGAAAATAAAACAGTCGCACATGTGCGAGTGCTTCTTGCAGCACACAATAAGGCACACTAGGGTTGTCAAAAAAATTTATTTTAGATACTAAATCGATATTGACCCTTGGTATCTAATTAGATACTAAGTTGCTGGAAAATCGAATTTTGTTTTTATGGTGCGTCGCCGCTTTTTTGTAGCGGGTAACGTTAAGAATTCTAAACAGGCATCAACGCGGTCAGCTCTGGCACAGCCGTAATGCCGGCGTGTAAGTTAAAGTCTCTTTTTTTCTCCAGCTGCCTCTGACAGCACACGGGATGACGCCAGTGCGACCACAGACCTATACACTATTTCTATAGGTCTGTGATTGGACCATCCGATGTAACTTTGCTTTTAAAGGCCTCCATATAGTCGAACGTTTATGCGCGCGGGCGGCAGCCAGGCGGTAGCGCATAGTATCACGTTACCACCACGGAGGCCACCGTGAGCATGTCAGCCTATCATTTTTGACGTGCGCGCTGCTAGTCCCGTATGGCAAGCCAAAGTGTTCACATAGCCACGCGTTGTCTTTATTATATCACGCGTTCCAGAACGCGTTCTCGCACGCACACTGACGCGCTATCACGCGTTACAGGACGCGTTACAGGACGCGTTCTGGTACGCGCGCTGGTGCGCGCAATGGCACGCGTTCCATAACGCGTGCTAGAACGCGTGCTAGATGGTAATGATCTTCTCCCACTGATTTTTTCCGCCAATTAATTTGTAGTGCTTCCAGCCAATTACTGGCCAACACGAGTCCAGAATAACTGAGCACTGATCTTACCTTCACAAACGAGGTGCATTCACTCAATGTTTAATTTTTGCTAAATATTTTTGACTTTTCCTTCATCAATCTACTTTATTTAACTTGTTCAACTTTAGTGTTTATTCTTATGGGTTTGTTTATTGTATTTTAATTCTTATTTTGTTGTGCTAATCTAACACATGAGCTGGCTGTAGGTTTAGTTTAAAAATTCAGACAAATTCAAGTGTTTTTTAACTGTTATTTTACTGAGAATTTTGTTCATGGAACTGATGTACAGGTGTCGAAAAGCAAGTGATTAAGAAAAAGAAAAAGCCCAAACTAAAACTACTGGAACCAAATTACAACACTAGTTATTTATTCCTTCTTTTTTTTTTTTTACTTCATTTTGGGTTTGGTGGGTTTTTGTTTTTTGTCCTTTTTTCCACGTTATTTCTTATTTTGTGAATATATATTAGTTTCTGTTGCTTATTTTTCTGTTTTTTTATTTTATTTTTCTTTAATTGTGTTCTGTTAGTGTCTTACTTTGTTCATGTTACATATTATTTTGTTGGTTTATTATTCATTTTTGTTCATTTTACTGATCACTTTGACTGTTTTTTGTTCATTGTGTTGCTTATTTTATCTTATTTTATTTTTTACTGTGTCTCAGTCTCAGGAGTTAAAGGGTTAATCATTCTAAAATGGATCTAATAACAAGGCAGCCAATACAACGTTCTAAAATGTATCAAAGGACAAAGCATCCCATAATACAAAGTTATGTTATGGTCTGCTCTAAATTAACACAAATGACAGCAGTCATTCAACAATGTTGGTATCTGTGCGTAAGTACTGCACTGTAAATAAATAAACATTTAAAACTAAAACCTACTTGTGCCCCTATTTTTTTTGTGTGCTCCTAAATTTTTTAACTTAGGGGCACGTGTGCTCCTGTAAAAAAAAGTTAGTGTAGA